>JAJQQW010000014.1:1330635-1613135 GCA_025583905.1 Ia io
CAGACCGGGACGGATGGGCTGGACGTGGGCTTGGACTTGGGGGAAGTGACGTCATTCTCAGCTCCCACCCCACGGCAGCCTTAGGATTAGTGATGCAATCGTGTCCCCCGACGCCTCTCGTTGTCCTTAGTCCTCCCCCCAGGGTGTGTTTCCATTGATGTTTAGGGAGAGTGGAGGGCGGGGGGCCCGAGAGAAACATGGATGTGTTGGTTGGTTGCCTCCTGCACCCACACGCCCCGACCAGGGCCCGAGCCCGCAACCAAGGCACGTGCCCTTGACCCCAATCGAACCTGGGACCCTTCAGTCCGCAGGCTGATGCTCTGTCCACTGAGCCACACCGGCCAGGCCACCGGATGTCTTTTGCTGCTTAAACCTTGTTTTCTGAGGGAAAGGTGTTCTTGGTGGTCTTCCCAGGTCTTGGAAATGGAAACTGTATTTTTGTATTTTATTTTTTTATTGCCTAAAGTTTTACATATGTCTTCTTTTATCCCAATCGACCCCTCTCCCCCCCCCCAGCCATTCCCACCCCGTCCCAGTGTCCGTCCCAGTGTCCGCGTCCATGGGTCATGCTAATATGCGTGCACACAAGCCCTTTGGTTGCTCCCCCCCCCATTTTTGTATTTGAAAGTGCTGTGCTTTGGGGGGAGGCACGGTCATTTGATACCGGCGTGTAGAGGACCGCGTTTCCCCGCGCACGCCCAGTGTGGAGGTGACCAACGGCTGTCCCATCCCGCGGGGCATGGGCAGGCCCAGGCTCCTCGTCTGTCTGATGCTGCGGCGTCCCTCGCTCCGGTGACCGCGGGCAGCAGGAAACGGGGCGGAAGCAGTGGGCGGCGCTGGGCCTGGTTTACGCGGGGACTCGGTTTTCTGTGGTGGTTTCCGCCTCGGAGCTTCGTGTGGGCCCAGCACGGATTTTCCAGAGCGATGAGCGGAGGCGTTGACTCCAGGCGACAGCCCCTCCCTTCTCCGACTTAGCCACCTGTCAGCCGTGCCTGTTAACACTCGTGTCTTCAGGTATTTCCCAGCGCACGCCTTGAAGGGACAGGGCAGTTTGGTTGCTCCCAAGGCTGCCCTCTTGGGTTTAATTTGTACAGAAATGGTGATAGTTTTGAGAACGCGTGGTCTTTTGTCGAGCGTTAGTGCTTAGCGTGGCACGAGTTAGCACTTGCGTGCCTCCCCGTTGCTGGAGAGCTCCGGGGACCCGGCTGAGGCTGAGGCGGCCTCTGGGTTTAGCGGCGACGGGCCGAGGTGCTCAGCTCTGTTTTCCCCGGGACGTGCGGTCGTGTTGAACGGCTGCCCTGAGACATCCGCTGTTCCTGGTGAGGCAGCTGGATGAGTCATGGTGGGTGAGTCACTGAAGTTGCTGACTCTGCTATGACCTCACAGGATACGGGACCTCCCACGGGGCCCTCCAGGGTAAGGTAGAGTCCAGCCTGGTTTGTTTTCGTACAGTGTTTTGGAATCTGCATCAGCGACGTTGTTACCGATAGGCTAGTGAGCTCTAGGTAGAGCTTAACTTAAAAAATGGAAATCAGCCCGGCCAGGATGGCTCAGTGGTTGAGCGTCGACCTATGAAGGCCACGGTTCGATTCCCAGTCAGGGCACATGCCCCAGGCTGCAGCTGGGTCCCTAGTGTGGGGCGTGCAGGAGGCGGCCGATCCATGATCTCTCTCATCGTTGATGTTTCTTTCTCTCCCACTCCCTTCCTCTCTGAAATCCTATATCATAAAAGCCTAATATGCTAAGTGACCGACGGTCCGTTGACTGTTCGACTAGTCGCTGTGATCACACTGACCACCAGGGGGCAGATGGTCCGACCGGTAGGTTAGCCTGCTGCTGGGCCCGCCGATGGGGACTGGGCGAGATGGGCCGGACACGCCCTGGAGCCCTCCCGCGGTCCCTTCCCAGCCTCTGAAATATTTCTTCGCATTAATTTCCTTTCGCTGTGCACTCCCCTCATATTAGCCAGTGGTTAGTCACCGGGCAGAAGGTGCCGGGGCCCTTCCTTGTGCCGGTCCCCTGCCCCTCGCCCCGGCGTGGGCCTGAGTGTGTCGGTGGCGCCCGGTCCCTGCCCCTGTGCCCGCCGCCGGGCTCCGGAGCCTGCAGACATCGCCCGTGCTTCCGGGAGGCGTGTCTCGAGCACCCTTTCTGCGGGTGTTCGGCTGCTAAAGTCTCCTCCACGGGGTCTCCCCCCCAGGGCCCGAGGGAGGCCCGGCTGTGTCATGGGGGGAGGGGGGAGGCCCTTTCAGCCCCACTCCGCCCGCCCTGGCCGGTGTGCTCGGTGGGTAGGGCGATGGACGAACACCAAAGGGTCCCAGGTTTGGTTCCGTTCCGGTCAAGGGCGCCTACCTGGTCCATCCTGCCCTGGTCCGGGCACATGCAGAAGGCAACCGATGGATGTGTCTCTCACATCAATGCTTCTCCCCCCCCCCCCTCTCTCTCTCCCTCTCTCCCTTCTTCTCTCCCTTCTTCTCTCTCTCTCTCTCTCCCCCCTCCCTCCTTCCCTCCCTTCCTCCCTCCCACTCTCTCTAAAAATCAATGGAAAACATATCCGGAGGGCGGTATTCATGCCCCGTTTCTCCCCTCACCACTGTAACCATTTTCAGTACCAACGACACTTGACACAAAGCTCGCTTCCCTGCGCTTCAGGGGGCCCTGGCGGCCCGGTTCTCTTCTTGCCGTAAACAGCGTTCGCACGGAGACCGGAGCCTTGTGACCTAGACACCACGCCTGCGTGGGTCACTCCTGACTCAGGCCCGAGGTGCACAGGACAGGGTCAAGGAGAAGGGACCGCGTGTGGGACTCAGTTCCTGCCCCGTGCTGCCTCCTGAGCGTGCTGCCTCTGGAGCATTTCTTAGATCCAACTGCGGCCCGCGGGCCACATGCGGGTGTTTTTGCCGTTTTGTTTTTTACTTCAAAATAAGATATGTGCAGTGTGCATAGGAATTTGTTCATAGTTTTTTTTAAACTATAGTCCGGCCCTCCAACGGTCTGAGGGACAGTGAACTGGCCCTCTGTTTAAAAAGTTTGAGGACCCCTGTCTTAGATGAAAAGCAGATGGCTCTGAAATAGCATTCGGTTCTAAAGTCTTTTTAAAAATATATATATATTTTATTGATTTTTTTACAGGGAGGAAGGGAGAAGGATAGAGTCAGAAACATCAATGAGAGAGAAACATCGATCCGCTGCCTCCTGCATGCCCCCCACTGGGGATGTGCCTGCAACCAAGGTACATGCCCTTGACCGGAATCGAACCCGGGACCCTTGAGTCCGCAGGCCGACGCTCTATCCACTGAGCCACACTGGTCAGGGCCGGTTCTGAAGCTGTATGCACACGCCTTTCTGTGAAGCACAGGGTGATGTTTCAGACATTCCTTTCGCTGGGAGCTCCCTGGTCCACCGGAGTCGGCCAAGCGTGTGCAGCCTGCGTTCCCTCGGAGAGGAGTCGGGGGGAGAGGAGTCGGGGACAGAGGAGTCGGGACAGAGGAGTGGGGGACAGAGGAGTCGGGGGACAGAGGAGTCGGGGACAGAGGAGTCGGGGACAGAGGAGTCGGGGACAGAGGAGTCGGGGGGAGAGGAGTCGGGGACAGAGGAGTGGGGGACAGAGGAGTCGGGGGACAGAGGAGTCGGGGGGAGAGGAGTCGGGGGGAGAGGAGTCGGGGGGAGCGGACAGAGGAGTCGGGGAGAGGAGTGGGGGACAGAGGAGTCGGTGCTGGCAGCCACAGACTCGCTCCTGTGGACACAATGTGCTTGTCCCTGTTTGCAGGCCGCCTCTCCTTGGGAGTCAAGGCCACACTCCCCGGAGCAGCTGCCCTTAAAGGGACAGTTGGGTCGCAGGGGCACCGGAGGGATCCTGCTGGTGGCCCCTCTCACGCTCCGGTCTGTGTCTTCCTCTGCCCCTCAGCCCCTGCCCCTTCCCGTCTCCCGGCCCCTCCCACCCTGCCCTCCCTCGTCTCTCCATCTTCTACTCCCCCGGCCCCCAAGCCCGCACTTGGCTCTTTACCTTTTAGAATTTCTTAGCGTGAGACCAGCAGCCTGCTCATGCATGCACACCTTAATTTTTTAAAAATATATTTTATTGACTTTTTACAGAGAGTCGGGGAGAGGGAGAGAGAGCCAGAAACATCGATCAGCTGCCTCCTGCACACCCCCCACTGGGGATGTGCCCGCAACCAAGGCACATGCCCTTGACCGGAATCGAACCCGGGACCCTTCAGTCCGCAGGCCGACGCTCTATCCACTGAGCCAAACCGGTCAGGGCCACACCTTAATTTTAAGTCATTGAATGGAAATGCCTCAAGTCATCTAGTGGCTGGCGTGGCTCCGCGGTTGAGCATTAACCCATGAGCCAGGAGGTCACGGTTGGATTCCCGGTCAGGGCACAATGCCCGGGTGGCATACAGGAGGCAGCCGATCAGGGATCCTCTCTCATCATTGATGTTTCCATCTCTCTCTCCCTTCCTCTCTGAAATCAATAAAAATATACTTTAAAGAATAAAATGAACAGAGCGGTGAGGATGGGAACCTGATGCCGTTCTTGGCCAAACTTCTTGGAGGGAAAGTTGCATAAGAAACGAGATTGCTGAGCCTCGGAGGGTTTGCTGCCGGCCAGGGACGCCTCTGTGAGCCTCAGCGAACCCTGCATGCCTTCCCCACGCTTCCACCATCGGCAGGAAGTGGGCACGCCAGCGACTTCCTACCCTTTTCTCTTTGAGATTTTGCATTTGAGTTCATCCGTGGTCCTCAGAGGAAACCAAGGAAAGAAAAAATCCTTTGAAAAATAGTAGATTTGGCCCTGGCTGGTGTGGCTTAGGGGATAGAGCGTCGGCCTGCGGACTGAAGGGTCCCGGGTTTGATTCCAGTCAAGGGCATATGCCCGGGATGTAGGCTCGATCCCCGCTGTGGGGCCTGCGGGAGGCAGCCATTCAATGATGCTCTCTCATCATTGATGTTTCCATCTCTTTCTCCCTCTCCCTTCCTCTCTGAAATCAATAAAAATACATATTAAAAAACAGTGGATTTGAATGTTTATACTGTATTTCCTGTGTGACTAGGGAGGGTGTTCCGCTGCTTTTAGTTCCGATGCCGTGGTCCTGTGCTTTGGGGTTGCTGTCGGGTTCTGAGTGAGCCTGCATCCGCTGCCCGCGTCCTGAAACCTCCCTCGGTGGGGATGGCGGTCGACGCTGTTCCCCCATTCACCACAGAAGAAGCTGAGGCTTGGAGAAGGAAACCACTCTTGGTTCATTTATTTCAGGGGGTGACTTTAGTCGGACACTGAGCCCGGGACAGTGCTGCTTGTCCTGCAAACACCGTTTCCGGGCGGCCGCTCTGGGCCGGATCCAGCTGCTGCAGGCGGTCACTGTTTTCCTGGATCAGCTTCAAGGACAGTTATTTACTTTCCAGCAAGTGTCTCCTTCACAGGCTCTTGGTGTTTTGTGTCAAAACCACACGACATACTGCACCTCCCAGCACGTTAATCGGCTCCTGTTTTCCGTGATTTGTGTTGTTTTTTATGTTCCTTCATTTTCTCAGCACCTTTGCTGTCCTGCATCCTTCGTTCCACACAAACAGGTAATTCTCCTCCGCACAACCCCCTCTTCAGACTTCCACGTTCATCCAAGGCCGGTTTACCTCCTCCATCTATCCGCTTTTCACTTTTCAAAACTTTCCCTGACACTCTCCCAAGTAACTTCACTTCCATGTTGACGTTTATTTACTTATTTATTTATCCTTGTGTGTTTGTTGATTTCAGAGAGGAAGGGAGAAGGAGAAAGAGAGAGAAACATCCGTTGATGGGAGAGAATCATGGATCGGCTGCCTCCTGCACGCCCCCAACTGGGGATCGAGCCCGCAACCCGGGCCTGTGCCCTGACCGGGACTTGAACCTGACCTCCTGGTTCATAGGTCAATGCTCACCCCTGAGCCACGCCGGCCGGGCACATGCTGACATTTTAGAGCAAGAACTTGATTCCTGGGTTCCCTCCCCCCAGGAACCTCGCGGTCAGGACTGCCCGTGCTCGCACTTCCCTCGATGTGGTCCCACCGTTTCTGTCGCGCTTCGGCCGTGGGCAGGACTGCACGCGAGCGTCTTAGGTCACTGGTCGGCAAACTCATTAGCCAACAGAGCCAAATATCAACAGGACAACGACTGAAATTTCTTCTGAGAGCCACATTTTTTAAACTTAAACTTCTTCTAACGCCACTTCTTCAAAACAGACTCACCCAGGCCGTGGTATTTTGTGGAAGAGCCACACTCAAGGGGCCAAAGAGCCGCACGTGGCTCGAGAGCCGCAGTTTGCCGACCATGGCTTTAGGGACACTCGGCGAACACCCACATCCGTCCGTGCGATGGCCGCCCCCCAGGCCTGGGTGAAAGGTGGCCTTGTTCCTGCCTCACCCACGGGGCTCGGCTGCGTGTTCGCTCCGAGCTCGGGGCGAAGCGTCCAGAATCCAAATGCGACAAGCTTACAGCAGTTTCCACAGCGCGTGTTTGTGAGGAGGTGGCCTCGCATGTCCCGGAGGCGGTGACAGGTGGCTGTTGTATGTTTAACCCTGTAGACACCACAGTTCCTTGCTCCTCCGCGGTCAACATAAAAATCTCTTCTGGGGTGCTGTTATGTGTCAGATACAAAGATGAATTGGAGCCCTCTCCACTCAAGGAAGTACCTTATGTAAAGGGGGAAAAAGCTTGGATAAAAACTAAAAGATGGCCCTAGCTGGTGCGGCTCAGTGGTTTGGGTGTGGCCTGCGCACAGTGGGTTGTGGGTTTGAATCCCGGTCAAGGACAAGGACCGGGCTATGGGTTCTCTCCCACTTGCGGGTCGGGGCGTGTGTAGGAGGCCAGCAGTCGACTCTCCCACATTCTCTCTCTCTCTCTCTCTCTCTCTCTCTCTCTCTCTCACACACATCAATGTCTCTCTCTCTCTCTCTCTCTCTCACACACATCAATGTCTCTCTCTCTCTCTCACACACACACATCAATGTCTCTCTCTCTCTCTCACACACACACATCAGTGTCTCTCTCTCTCTCACACACACACATCAATGTCTCTCTCTCTCTCTCTCTCTCTCTCTCTCTCTCTCTCACCCACTCTCTGAAAGCCGTGGGAAAACATCCTCTGGTGAGGATTAACAACCACAGACGTGAAAGGCTGTGTGATGCGGTGTGAGCTGAGCGTCCAGAAGTGAATTTGCGTGTGGCTTCAGGCGTGTCCCGAGAGCCAGCTGTCCCGCCCGACGGCCTAGCCCCGCCGTACCCCACACCGAGTTCCGGGGTGCTCTGTGCCTGCGCCTGTGCCGTGGGTCAGGAGACGACGGCGAGTGCCCCCCTCTCCACGGACCCTGACAAGCCCCCGAGTCTGAGCTGCGCCTTCTCCCCACCGTCACTCAGAAGTGCCCCCAGGCAGCGGGAGCTGTGGCACCCGCCCCGCTGCGGTGACTCGTTCCTGTGGCGGGCTCCGGGCCAGCTCCGCTCTAGAAGCAGGGCGGCCAGGGCTCGCGGTCGCCCGTCTGATTTCTCTCTGATTTCTCTGGGGCACGGCTCTTGCTGAAGGAAACGAGGCCGACTTCTCGCAGAGTCGGGGGGCCGGATGAGGGGCCGGCATGGGGCTCGCCGGGCCGGGCATGCCTGCCCTTCAGCACACGGTGCGCTTCGCGGGCGCGGTCCGCTCGGTCTGGAGGTGCGGGCGGCGTCAGGGCAGGTTCGCCCGCGGCGTCCACGCAGCCAGCGCTGACACTCGGCGTGACCTGGCAGAGACCCCCCCCCCCCACCCCCCCGATACATGGAGCTGGAATCGACGAGGAAACGTGGAAATGGACGCACCCCCCACACAGACTGCCCACAGAGCACCGGCCCTGGAGAGGGTGTTATGAATGTTTCTCTGAGCCCACAGGCCCCGGAAGCTAGACCCCAGGCCCAGCCACGCCAGAGGGGCCCTCGGGGCCTCTCCCGCATCTCGAGTTCAGGGGGAGCCAGGTCGCCTGGCGGGGGGCACGCCCGGCAGGACGTGGGTCGGTTTGAGGGGCTGCACATACCTTGGCACAGGCTTCTGCTTCCTGCCCTGCTGACGCCTCTCCCCCCGGTTTCAGCGTGTTCCTCCTGGTGGGCGCGCCCAAGGCCAACACCACGCAGCCCGGCATCGTGGAGGGAGGCCAGGTCCTCAAGTGCGACTGGTCGTCTCAGCGCAGGTGCCAGCCCATCGAGTTCGACGCCACAGGTAAGGCTGCGGCCGGGCCCCTTGCTGAAAGCTGTCGTTTTGTTTTTTAAGAATATTAATTTTTGAAAGTGCTTGCTTCCACTTAACTGTAGTATTTTAATAAAATAAGACACGTAGCCCTGGCTGGTGTGGCTCAGTGGATAGAGCATTGGCTTGCAGACTGAAGGGTCCCGGGTTCGATTCTGGTCAGAGGCTCATGCCCGGGTTGTGGGCTCGATCCTCAACGGGGCGTGCAGGAGGCAGCCGATCCATGATTCTCACGTCATTGATGTTTCTCTCTCTCTCTCTCTCCCTCTCCCTTCCTCTCTGAAGTCAATAAAAAAAGTAAGGTTTGCATTTAGATCGGTGAAATAAAGTACAGGGCGTGTCCCCAAATGTAACAGCTTTATCAGCTGACAGCTCAATGGATGTTTCCTTCTTTTCAGATTTAACCCGTTGGAATTAGTAATTATTCATTTCCGTTTATATTTTACACATTTTGGGGGGGCACCCTGTATATGTACCCCTGCACGCACGTGTGTTGGTGTGTTTGTGTGTATCTGTGAAAGCGTAGAGAGGCCCCGGAGAAACGGAGTGACCTTCTTCAGGTGCAGTAGCTGGACGCTTTTTTTCTATGACCCTGGCTTGCTGGCTTTGCTGGAGGTTTAGGATAAGCCTGGGGAGATGAACGCTCTTTTCCGTATTGTTACTTCCTGCTCGTCCTGCACCCCACTCGCTCCGGGAATGACAGTCGGTGACACGGGAACCGTGACGTGGGCTGTTCGTTCCATTTGCCATCGTGACTGGTGCCAAAGTGCGTGTCAGTCATCAGACCGACCCGTAGGCCCCGGGTCACATGCCTGGTTTTTCCTTGTGAAGCCGTCTGCGTGAGACGCTGCTGTTTCCACACGCGGCTGACATGGGAAAACCCCAAAAGGACCTGAACAGGCTCAGGTTTTCCTCAAACGGAGGAAGACCCGTGATGCCGCGTGTGACGGGTCGGGGCTTTTGTGTCTTCTGGCACAACGTCTGTGACTAGCAGGAGGAGCTGTAGGGCATTTGTGACTTACTGTGTTACAACCGTGTGCCTGCCTTTGCCCACACGGGGATGTTACGTTGTATGTGATCAAGTCGCCTCTCCTGTCCTACCTGCCGATGGGACGGTCCATCGAAGTTCTCCCATTAGAATGGTCACCACACGCCTCTCCTGTCCTGCCTGCCCATGTGACCTTCATTGAAGTTCTCCCAGTAGAATGGCCACTATATGCCTCTCCTGTCCTACCTGCCCATGGGACCTTCATCGAAGTTCTCCCATTAGAATGGTCACCACACGCCTCTCCTGTCCTACCTGCCCATGGGACCTTCCATCGAAATTCTCCCAGTAGAATGGCCACTACACGCCTGTCTTGTCCTACCTGCCCATGGGACTCGTGATCACGAGGGCTGAGCAGCTGGAGAGCATGGGTTCTGCCCACACGGCTCCTGGTGGGTAAATCGCCTTTAGCCAGAGAAGCTGCGACAGACTGTCAGCACCGCCGGGCGTGCTGTGGCTCTGGGCGTTGGCGAGTCGGAGGGCTGGGCCCGGAGAGCCGCCCTGATGGCTGTGGGTCAGCATTTGAAGTGTGTAACTGTGTGAAGGCCTTTCTTTCCTTCTTCCCCTTTTTTCAATCCTCAGCCAGGATGTGTTCCCTTGATTTTTAGGGAGAGTGGAAGGGAGAGGGAAAGACAGAGAGAAACATCCATGTGAGAGAGACACATCGATTGGTTGCCTCCTGCACGCGCCCCAGGCAGGGCCCAGGCCGAGGAGAAGCCTGCAACCGAGGTACGTGCCCTTGACCGGAATCGATCCCGGGACTCTTTGGTCCACAGGCCGACGCTCTGCCCACTGAACCACACCGGCTCGGGCTTTTCTTTCTAGCGACACTCTTTCTCCAGAGGTGGCCTGCCTTCCCCGCTGCAGAATGAGGCCGTTGGAGAGTCAGCGAGTCCGTCCCTGTGTCACCAGGTGGCTCTCACGCGTGCCGTCAGTTGCTGTTTTAACTTGAAATATTTTGCCAAAACGGAATTTTCTTATGATCCTTTAAAGCCTCTTCCCCGGCCACTCTGACCTGACACGTCCCCTTCTTTTTAAGGCTTAACACAGACTTGGCTTTGAAACAAAAGCCGTCAGCAAAGCGTTTTTGTCTTAAACTGCCAGCTGCTTTCAGGAGCGTTTCCGGCTCGTCACTGGGGGACAAGGCGGCATTGACGGCGGCGGGCGCTCTCAAAGGGCCTGTGTTCGCGCTGCTCAGCCGAACCTCGCACACTCGCTCGTGGAGGGAGGGGAGGCCTGGTTCCTGTCCCCGTGGGAGAGACGACTCCGTGAATGCACAGCCGCACACCCGTCCCGGGGACGTGGCCTTCCTGGTGCCTCTTCCGGCTCTGCGGTTCTGACTCCTCTTTTTAAAAAAACATATTGTATTGATTTCTTACGGAGACGGATAGAGAGTTAGAAACATCGATCAGCTGCCTCCTGCACACCCCCCACTGGGGATGTGCGCGCAACCAAGGTACATGCCCTTGACCGGAATGGAACCTGGGACCCTTCAGTCTGCAGGCCGACGCTCTATCCACTGAGCCAAACCGGTTAGGGCCTGACTCCTCTTCTTTGCTTTTGGAAAAAAATTGTATCTAATTTTATTTTATTTTTTAATTTTTAAAAGTATCTTTATTGATGTCAGAGAGGAAGGGAGAGGGGGAGAGAGACAGAAACATCAATGATGAGAGAGAACCATTGGTCAGTTGCCTCCTGCAAGTCCCACACTGGGGTAGAGCCCGCAAACCTGGGCACATGCCCTGACCGGGAATCGAACCCTGACCTCCTGGTTCATAGGTCGATGCTCAACCTGAGCCACGCTGGCCGGGCCCTGGACAGCGGTGGGGTACCTTCATGTGTGTGACACGTGTGTGCGTGCACCTGTGCCTGTTACTCATGTTATGTAAATGAGTAGCACTTTCTCCTGCTCCTAGATCACGACTTTAGGGTCCATTTTTATATGCAGACGTGACTAGCTCTTCAGTGAGCTGTGGCTCCTCACGCTGCAGCTGAAGGGCCCTGGAGCCTGTGGAAACGAGAGACACTTCGGAGTTGAGAAAGCAAACCGCCCTTCACAAATACAAACGTCTAAGCGCGGACCGTCCGAGTCTCGTAATTAAGGGCCTGGTTTTTTATTAAGTCAGAGAGCTTACTCACCTCCATTTTCCCAGGAATACCTGGAGTTGTTGTTTTTAATGAATTGTTTTAGACTGCCCCGAAGGTTGGGCCCTGAGACGTGGAAGAGAGAAACGAGGGACGATGCTTGCGAAAAGGGCTGGCGGGAGCCGGTTCAGTTTACGTGTTCCTGAATTTTAGGAGCTGGAACTCCTTTCTGTGTGGGAGATGAAACAAACATCGAGTTAATTAAGACAGGATGGGGACGTCCCTGACTAACTTGTGTGTGAAGATTAATGGAGACTGTGCACACTGCTTTCCCCTCACCGCTTAAGATGTTGTACAAATAATGCATCATCGTTCGCTGAATTAAAAGGACATAAAAATCTCCCTGTCCCACCACCCAGGAAACCAGTGGCTGTGGGTGTCGTTGTATGTGTGACATGTTTGTGTGTGATCCTGTGGCCTGTGAATATACTTGTGTGCCTGTGTGTATGCGTGTGTGTGTGTGTGTGTGTGTAGAAATACATAAAATCATGTACTCCATCTGTCTCTTTGTTTGAATTTTAATTAATTAGAATCAGTTTCTGAAAATGAAATTTAGAAGTCAAAGGGATGTGGTATTTTTAAAAATATATTTTATTGATTTTTTTTACAGAGAGGAAGGGAGAGGAATAGAGAGCTAGAAACATCGATGAGAGAGAAACATTGACCAGCTGCCTCCTGCACACCCCCCACCGGGGATGTGCCCGCGACCAATGTCCATGCCCTTGGCCGGAATCGAACCCGGGACCCTTTCAGTCCGCAGGCCGACACTCTATCCACTGAGCCAAACCGCTTTCGGCGGGATGTGGTTTTTTAAAAATATACTTTTATTTTGATTTCAGAGAGGAAGGGAGAGAAAGAGAAACATCAATGATGAGAGGGAATCATGGATCGGCTGCCCCCTGCACGCCCCCTACTGGGGAGCCAACCCTCACCCCAACCCGGGCCTGTGCCCTGACCTGGAATGGAACTGTGACCTCCTGGTTCATAGGTCGATGGCCAACCACTGAGCCACGCCGGCCGGGCAGAGGGATGTTAACCAACTTGTGATGTGTGTTTGCCACGTCGGAGGCGATACACCCGTCCCCAGTCTAACCAGATCCTATCCTGCCCAGGGCGTCCGGGAAACGTTGACTTGTCTCTTTGGCGTCTCTGATGCCTAGTGAGGTCCGGTCTTTTCTCATTAGCTCTTCCCGGTTTACTCTGTTCTCGGTCCGTGGCCCTACTACCCTACAGGCCCATGTTTTATTCCTGTTAACTTGGAACGAGTCTTTATGATGCACGCACATTTCTGCCCGTGGGGGCAGCTGCCTTCCCACCTGCGACCCGGGCACGTGCCCTGGACCGGAATCGAACCCTCAGCCCTTCAGTCCACGAGCCACACTCGAGCCACCGGGCCGCACCGGCCGGGCTGCCCTCGGCTTTTGGAAGTGATGGGGCACGTCTTCTCCTCTCACTATGAGTGACAGACGTGCATTTCCCCGGGAGCTCGGAGGAGGCCGGCCCGCGGCCCGCGGAGCCGGGCAGCCCTCGCCGGGGCCCGGGGCTGTGACCGGTGGGTTCGCTTCCCTCCGCGCCCGCGGGGCGCCGCTGCGGCCAGGCCGCGCCGGGCTGCCGGTCCGTGTGCGCAGACGGAGGCCCGGCCCCCATCGGCACTGCCTCCGCCTCCGCGGAGCGTCTGCCCGAGGGCGGGTCAGGCCCTTCATCGGCACGGGAGGGCGACGCCGGCTGTGGGCACGGCGGGGGCTCCCGTGGGACGCCATCCCGGAGCCGCGGCGGGCGTCGCCATGGGCCTGCGCGCCTGGGCCGACGCCATCGGCACGCGGTGACGCCATCGGGCGGTGACGCGCCATGGGCACGCGGTGACGCCATGGGCACGCGGGGTGACGCCATCGGCACGCGGGACGCCATCGGCACGCGGGGACGCCATCGGCACGCGGCGACGCCATCGGCACGCGGCGACGCCATCGGCACGCGGCGACGCCATGGGCACGCGGCGACGCCATGGGCACGCGGGGACGCCATGGGCACGCGGGGACGCCATGGGCACGCGGGGACGCCATGGGCACGCGGCGACGCCATCGGCACGCGGCGACGCCATGGGCACGCGGCGACCCCGTGACCCCTGGGCGTGCTGCTGTGGGCGCGCCTGCGTCCAGTTCGGTCCGGCTCCCAGCCTGGCGGGCAGGGGCTCGGGGGTTTCCTCCGCCGGGTGCCATGTGGGCGCCCTGCCCGGCGCCCAGGCTCTGGGTTGGGGTTCCCGGGTGGGCCGACACCCCACGCTCCTCGGGGGGACCTTGGCCGCGGAGGGGCCGCTCCCCTCCTGCCGCCTGGTGTCCGGCCGGCGAGGGGCGAGGGGCGAGGGGCTCCGTTTCGTTGGCTGCCCGGGCCGCCCTGCGTTCCCGCTCTGGTCCGGGAGCACGGAGCTGCGTCCACCTGTGGGCGCCGTCCCGGACCCTCACGCCCCTCCTTCCCCCGAGGCTTGGGGGCTCCCGCGCCTTGGCTGCGGGGGTGATGGGGGCAGAGGCCCCGCGGGAGAGGATTCCATTGCCCTGGGGATCCGGAGGCGGGCCGCTGGACGCCGTGGCAGCTCTGCGCACCTCGCGAGCACCCGCTTTCTCCGCCAGGGCCCCCCAGTTGCGTGTCCGCTCCAGGGCGCAGGCTCGCTCTGCTCCGCAGCCGGGCGCACGCCCACCCTAGTTCTGAGGTAGTAGCCGCCCTGACGGGGCGCCGTGCTCTCTGCCGCGGCTTCCCCTCCCGGTTAGTACCGGTTAGCTCGCGCCCCGCCGCCCGGACGGTCACGGCCGGCGCCCAGCGCGTTGGCCAGCGCGGCCGTGTGGCCTCCACCCCGTGGCGGCGGGCGTGGTGGCTGCCAGTGGGCCCGCGTGGCGAGCCCGGCGTCAGGGCAGCAGCCGTTGCTGGGAGCCTGGCTGTCGCGGTGAAGGGCACACACCAACCAGCCCGCTTCTCCTCTTCCTCCCGCCGCCTACACAGCGGAGCCCCCGTGACCGCTGGCGAGAAATGGCGTTCGGACCCCGATAGAGCCAGGCCTTGGGAGACGGACACATGAGACCTTCTTTTCGGCCCGGCCGGCGGGGCCCCGTGGTTGAACGTCGACCTGTGAACCAGGCGGTCAGGGCTCCATTCCCGTCCGGCCCCATGCCGGGTGGTGGGCTCCCTCCGCAGTGGGGGGCGTGCAGGAGGCGGCCGGTCCGTGATTCTCTCTCGCCCTCTCCCTCCTCTCTGAGATCAGTACAGCGTGTTAAATGGTTAACGGCGGCCTAAGGCATCGCTACGTCATCCTCCGGTTAGATGGAAAGTATAGGAGCTGAGGACGCGGTGCGGCGTTAGAGCAGAGCCACGCCATCACGCCCGCTGCGTGGAGACCAGCTGTTCTGCTGAGAACGTGCCGCCTGATGCTCGCCCCTCACAACGTCTGTTTTCCAGGCAACAGGGACTTTGCCAAGGACGACCCGCTGGAATTCAAGTCCCATCAGTGGTTCGGCGCGTCGGTGAGGTCCAAGCAGGACAAAATTCTGGTGAGTGTCTGGGATGTTCGTTCGCAGTGCGTTCACGTGGAAATGAAGGAGTTTGGTGTTTGAGATCTGAGCCTAACTCTGCGCGGGCGCAGGGAATAAGGAGCTAAGACAGCGCGGGCCCAGGCCGCCCCCTCTCCGCAGGCCTGCTTCCTGCCCTGTCCGCCTCTCCCCTCCCTCGACAGCCCCCCAGCCAGGGTTAGGAGTGGTGTACGCTGGGTAATCCCCCCTGAGTACCCTCCCTCTTTAAAAGTGCAGCAGCCGCCTGGCTGGCGTGGCTCATGGGTGAGCATTGACCTATGAACCAGGCGGTCAGGGTTTGATGCCCAGTTAGGACACACGCCCGGGTTATAGGCTCCGTCCCCAGTGGGGGGCGTGCAGGAGGCAGCTGATCCATGATTCTCTCTCATCATGGATGTTTCTCTCCCTCTCCCTCTCCCTTCCTCTCTGAAATCAATAAAAATATGTTTAAGAAAATAAAAATAAGACGAATAAATAAAAACACAGCAACCTCCTCTTGGCCTCATCTTTTCCTGTGCCACGGCCCCTTTCCCTTTCCCTCTTTCAGAAAGTTGTTTCTATGGTAACCATGTCCACATTTTCTTCCCAGCCACTCAGCAGACTCTGGTGGGCACAGCCAGGCCCCCCTCCCCCGACTTCCAGTCCTTGAGAGCCACTGGCACGTGTTTCATTGTCCCCCTCAGCCCCAGTCAGCCGCCCCCCCCCCTTTTTAAAAAAATATGTTTTTATTGATTTTTAGAGAGAGGAAGGAAGAGGGAGATAGAGAAACATCAGTGAGAGAGACACATCATTGATTGGCTGCCTCCTGCACGCCCCACCCTGGGGATTGAGCCCGCATTCTGGGCACCTGACCATAATTGAACCGTGACCCCCTAGTTCCGTGGTCGGCAAACTGCGGCTCGCGAGCCACATGCGGCTCTTTGGCCCCTTGATTGTGGCTCTTCCACAAAACACCACGGCCTGGGCGAGTCTGTTTTGAAGAAGTGGCGTTAGAAGAAGTTTAAGCTGAAAAAATTTGGCTCTCAAAAGAAATTTCAATCGTTGTGCTGTTGGTATTTGGCTCTGTGACTAATGAGTTTGCCGACCACTGAGCTAGTTCATGGGTCACTCCCAACCCCCGAGCCGCACTGGCCTGGAAACCCCGCTTTTTGAAGTCATGCCCTTCCCTTGGCTGCGGGCCCCATCCTGGCCTGGCTGCCTCCCCTCTCACTGGCCTCTCCTTTGTGGTCTCCAACGGCTCCCCTTGTGCTCACATTCTCAGTGTGGGGTGTCCCCGGGGCTGGTTCTGGGCCCCAGATTCTCTGTCGAGGCCTTCTCCCCAGCCCTTCCCGTCCTGCCCGTGGCTGGAAATACGCACCCTCCGTACGTCGGAGCCCACGTCAGAGGACTGTGGCTCTGAGGCAGGCGAGATGGTCTGAGACGCTGGTTTTCGGAGGGTCCGCGCTCACTGGCTCCTCTGCTGCAGGCCTGCGCCCCGCTGTACCACTGGAGGACGGAGACGAAGCAGGAGCGCGAGCCCGTGGGCACCTGCTTCCTTCAGGACGGGGCGCGGACCGTGGAGTACGCCCCGTGCCGGTCAAGTACGTGTGGGATGCGCACCCGCCTCTGCGAACAGGGCTGGGGGCCCAGATGGTTAAGGGTGTGAGTGCGTGTGAGTGCGTGTGTGTGTGCGTGTGTGTGTGCGTGTGTGAGTGCGTGTGTGTGTGCGTGTGTGTGTGCGTGTGTGAGTGCGTGTGTGTGCATGGGTAACATTTACAGACAGGCTGTCGTGGTTGGTGACAGCAAAGTGAAGCCAGTCCTGGTAACGTGGAGTCAGGACAGGTGTGCGGGCGGCAGGCTTGTCTCCGGAAGGAGTCTCCATCCTCCATGGTCAGTGGCCACTGATACGCGATGTTGGCAGCTTGTATTTTTAGTCACTTTTTGTCAAAAGAAGCTCCACTGAGCTTTTCTTTCTTCTTTTTTTTAAAAAAAATATATTTTATTGATTTTTTACAGAGAGGAAGGGAGAGGGATAGAGAGTTAGAAACATCGATGAGAGAGAAACATCGATCAGCTGCCTCCTGCACACCCCCCCACTGGGGATGTGCCCGCAACCAAGGTACATGCCCTTGACCGGAATCGAACCTGGGACCCTTCAGTCCGCAGGCCGACGCTCTATCCACTGAGCTACACCGGTCAGGGCTCCACTGAGCTTTTCTAACAGGCGCCAGAGATTCTGACGCAGTAGGACCAGGGCAGGCCTGGGTGCCTGCATTTTAAACCAGTTCCACGGGTGACTTTGATGGGTACTCCGGTCTGAGAACTTTAGACCAATACAGTCCCTTTTTTAATTGATAGAGAGGAAGGGAGAGGGAGATAGAAACATCCATGATGAGAGAGAATCATGGACCGGCTGCCTCCTGCACGCCCCACACTGGGGATGGAGCCTGCAACCCGGGCCTGTGCCCTGACCGGGAATCGAACCCTGACCGCCTGGTTCATGGGTCGACGCTCAGCCCCTGAGCCACACGGACTCCCTGGGCTGGAAGCTGACTGTATGAGCAGCTTCCCTGGTTCCGATGACACGAGCTCAGGGCTTCCTGCTGCGCCGTGGCCGCCACACCGCCGGCCCAGCCTCTGCTCTGCGAGGGCGGAGCCCCAGTGCTGGACGCACGTGCCGTCTCACTCCCAGGCCCCCACGGGGCGCGTGTCCCCCCTCCGGACGAGGACGTTCCTGGGACACAGCTCCTTCTCGGTTTTCACGTCCAGTGGGCTTCCCGTCCCCGGTGGCTCCTGAGGGTCCGCGTCCAGGAGAGGTGGGGCCGCGCCTCCTGGGAGACACACCCGCTCGCACCCTGCTCCTGCTCCCGCCCCACGAGCCCCTCTGACCTCGGTCGGGGTGCCTTTGCTTCCCCCACCTGTGAACTGCGGACAGGGGATGCTGCCAGGGAGGGCTCAGCACACAGGGAGCTGTCCTCCTGCCACCGTCGGTGGCTCTGTGGGCGATACTGTCCACTTCAGTGCGGGAGGTGGTCACGGCCCGCAGGGTAACAACCAGAGCTTCCTCTGCGGGAGGTGGTGGTCAGCATAACGTTCTTAACGACGGCATAAACACTCCGTTTCAGTGTTCCTGCCCGGCCGGCGTGGCTCAGGGGCTGAGCGTCGACCTATGTATGACCCAGGAGGTCAGGGTTGGATTCCCAGGCAGGGCACAGGCCCGGGTTGCAGGCTCCATCCCATGTGGGGCGTGCAGGAGGCAGCCGATCCGTGATTCTCTCTCATCATGGGTGTTTCTGTCTCTCTCTCCCTCTCCCTTATTCTCTCTCTCAAAATCAATTTTAAAAAAAACCCACACCCATAAATAGTGTTCCTGTTAAGAAAGTTTTAAAGGGCAGTGGTGGTTTCTACGGGATGTTCTGGGAAGCCGAGGAAGTCTGATGATAAGAGGATGTCCTTATCACTAGTCTGAAATGGTCCCCAGATGGAACTCGAATAGAGGAAATGCACGTCTGGCTTGAGGTCCGAGAGAATCCCTCCGTGTGACTGTACCGACGCCGGGAACCCCAGCCGGCAGTCCCCGGGCCTCTGGGGCAGGAAATTTTACACGGGGTAACTTCACACTCTTGAGGTTTATTTCTTAAAAAAAAAAAAAAAAATCTAAATGTGGAATATTAAGTGTGTAATCTTGGGGCAGTTCCCAAGTTTTTTAAAAAGGGTTCAGAATTTTTGGTGGGAGTATTTGACAAAAGTCCTTGCATGTGGTCCTAATGACTTAAAATAGATTGGTTTCGGTTCCTCTATTTGGGCGGCAACTACAGCCACGCGGTAGCGTGACTATTTCTCTGTGGCGACATCGGCTGTAAGAATTCCTCGATAGGATCAGGGTGATCGCTCCACAAGGCATGTAAATGTGTAATCACTGTTTGTACCCCTGAAAGTAACGGAATACCGTATGTCTGCCGTGATTGAAAAGTAGATTAAGGAAAGGAAATTCCTTGCCAAGTGAAGAGTAGCCTTTTTTCCACTGTTTTCTGTTTATCCTCGAAATGAAACAAGGGAGAATCTGTAGGTTCACCCCTACGTCTGTTCTAGGTACAATATTACTCACGATTAAATCTCACTTAAATGAATAGACCAGTTGCCCAGAAATCGTCCCCCGAAAAGGGTCGCCCCCAAGGAGTAGAAGGATGGCGTCTGTTATCCGGTAAAAGTACCTGACAGTGTCATGTTGAACGCCGTCCGCGCTCATCGACCCCAGAACTAAACGTGTTGTGAGGAGCGGTTCGTGTTTTGCTTCTCCCAGAACATCAGTTAGGTGCTGACTGTCCCCCGAAGTCCTGGACTACTTTTAAGTAGATTTTGTTGTTGTTATTGGCTATAAAGTGTACGTAAGAAATGTATGTGCTAGGAATGTATGTATTTCTTCACTAGTGCAAGGACCTCCCGACTGTAGGGTCATAACAGTAAGAAACAGGGATTTCGAAGGGGAGTTTTTAACTCCGATCACAGCTCATCCTTGTTTTATGAAGTCAGAATAGCGGGTCATAGCCAGGCATCAAAAAAAATGGAACGAAATGGGATAAACTGTAGCATGGTAGCGTGTACGGTACATAAGCACGGTGACAATGTTTTGTGAAACGGTTTTAGTTACATATGTGCGTGTTGGGTGGTGTGTGTGTGTGTGTGTGTGTGTGTGTTATAAGATCTTGCTGTGGTTTGTGGTTAAAAGGAAGAAGTTTGAAAGCCAGCATCTTCGTTGCCTGGTGACTGGCCGGGGCCTTTCATCTCTGTGATCCTCGCTGAGAGAACACGCGTGTACTTTTCATAACGTGATGGTGGCTCCGTGAGAGCCCGCGTGATGGAGACGCGTGCACTGTCTCGTCGTCACGGTGATACCCGGCTTGTTCTCGTTGGTGGTGTTTGCTCATTTGGGGGCTTGTGTACATTTCCAATCTTTTTTTTTTTTTTTTTTTTTTTTAGAAAATATTGATGCTGACGGACAGGGCTTCTGTCAAGGAGGATTCAGCATTGATTTTACGAAAGTAAGTTCCCGTTTAAGACTGAATGAGAGTCCAGCCCGCCTTCCTCTCCGTCGTGGTTGAAAGTAATGGGTCGGTGCTTCAGCTTCTCTGTCACGGCGGCTTGTTTCATGCAGACAGCCGGTGAACGTGACCCCGGCCGGTGAACGTGACCCCGGCCGGTGAACGTGACCCCGGCGGGTGGTGGTCTCTGCGTTCTCGCCCTCGATGCTGCTTTTACTGGAATTGGCATCAGCGTGGGGGCGGAGAGCAGGGGGAGTCTCAGTGGACGGCAGGTAACTATTGTGACTCACCATTAAAATTTCCAGTTTCTGGAACGTTCACATGTTCTGGCTTTGATGGAAGTTGACTTTTCACAAAAGCTGGCATCGGGAGCTTCGTGACAGAGTTCGAGTTCCGTCACGTGCACGCGGAGAGACGTGGGCATTTGTCACCGGTAACGTGCCTGCAGGCCCCGAGCAGACCCGAAGCCACGAGTGGTGGGACCGGGCCGGGTGCTCAGGATCCGCGTATTTCTAACGGGGCTGACATGCTTTCCAGAGTTGATGGTCTTTATCTTTTTCCTAAAATAAGAATTGGGTTTACATTTTCAAAGGAAAAGTTTCGTGAGCACGTTCCTTCCTGGGGTTTGGTCTGTGTGGTTATTTTTGGGCGGGGTGTCTGGGCATTTTGAATATGAAATTGAGAATATGAATTACTTCTTGGAGAAGTCTCACCAATATGTTGATTGATTAAAAGTAGAGCTTCCTTGGAGAGCGTACTACGGCTTTCTTATAAAATGTGAGGCAGCGTGCCTTAAATGTATTAAAGCATCAACTATAATTGTAAAGCATTTTTTTTAAATGTCTTATATTTTATTAAATCTTTTTTTCTAGGCTAGGTACTGATAATTATAGTTCGCTCTCTCCTTACTAAGTAATCGATTTTAACTTAATTTGAAATTCACAATTCAAAATTTACTCAGTTCAGAATTTAAGGAAGCAAAACAAAGAGATAAAGTGTGGTAATAAACATTAATTAGGTTTGAACTTGCGTGATGTCTTTTCAAATGGCTCCTGTATTTTTTAAAACGTGTCCGTGTTTCCTGTGCCCGCACGTGTAGAAATACTCTCATGGAGTAGTCACGGCTGCGCTAACGGTTCGCGTTCTTCACTCACGCCCGGAGAACCGGTGTCATTTTAGAGCAGGCGACGTAGAAGCAGCTATTGCACAGCCATGAGCAGGCTGCTGAGAGCTGGGAGGGCTCCGCGAACACGTGGAGGGGGACGTGATTTCCTTCTCCTCCAGCAAGAAGCAACTCCCGAAATGGGAAGCGTAGACACTGAACACCCGAGTGCGGTGCCTGCCGTTGGCTGGAGGCACAAGGAGTGCCGGTCAGGAGTCACGTGTCTGCGTACGACGCCCTGGAGGTCTGCCCTCTCACCTCCCTCCGCTTAGGTGTGCAGGACACGAACACGTCCCTCAGCGGGAGCATTTGTGAGGCTCTGAGGAAGGACGGTGGCCCGTGCCGTCACGGCTGCAGTAGGCAGTAGCAGGGAGCGACGTTTTTCCGTGTTGGAACCCTGTGATGACGCTCGTGCCAAGCCTGTGAGGCAGCCACGAGCCACAGAGCTATAGGTGTTGTGTTACGCGCGTTAATTTTCACATATTCAATGGATATGTTATAACTGCTCATTTCTGTTGTGTTTTAGAAAAGGTACCTTGGGAATGCCTGAGACGGAGTTGGATGCGTCTGAGATTTATGATTCTGTTCGCTTTAATGTCTGTGTATCCATGTTCCGCTCATACATGTGCATAGATGGCGCTCTCCTGTGTATGTCACGGCTCCCGTGTTTAAAGCTTCCTGCTTCTAAATACAGCGTTTCGTTTGATTTCATCTAGGCCGACAGAGTGCTTCTTGGCGGGCCTGGTAGCTTCTATTGGCAAGGTAGGTGAACGGGGTTCAGATCACCCCTAACGACTGTGCTGATTGACACCCACTGTCTTCACGTGCTCCTGTGAGATTTCAAATCATTGTTATTTTAATATATATATCTTACTGTTGATAGCATTACAGATGTCTCCCATTTCCCCCCCTTGACCGCTCTCGGCCCAGCCTCTAACCGCCCGCCCCTATTGCCCGTGCCCATGGGCTGTGCATATACGTTCTTTGGTTTTATCTCTGCTCACCCCCCACCCCCACATCGAGGTGTGTCTGTCTGTTCCACGCCTCCCTGCTTCGGGTCTTACTCTGTTGGTCAGTTCATTTTGTTCATTAGATTCCACACGTAAGTGAGATCACGTGATACTTGTCTTTCTCAGATTGGCTTATTTTGCTTAGAAAGAAATAGAAAAATACAGTCTATAGGGTGTCCCCCCAAAATGTATCTACACTTTAGCAGCTAATAACTCGGTTTTGAAAATGAGCTGTATGTTAATAAACACCGACTTCATAATCATTCAAAGTACATACACATTTTTGGGGACACCCTGTATAATCACTTACCAGTTACATAGTGTTTTTTCAATGATTGTAAGGCAATATATATAGTACTAGAGGCCCAGTGCACGAAATTCATGCACGGGAAGGGTCCCTAGACCTGGCTGGTGATCGGGGCCAATTTTGTTGGAAAATAGCCCTTGATTTTATTCCATTTATTTAACATTGATTTTTTTTTTTTTTTTTTTTTTTTTTTTTTTTTAGGGAATTAAGACAAAGTCTCTATTCAGAAAATTTTGCTTATTAGCAGAGACCAATTTTGAGTGTGTACTAGATGGAATAGAAACAATTGTGACTTAACAATAAAATCCAATTTCAGAGTTAATGTTGTGAAGGAGAGGTACTTACGGCTAATCGTTAGAAATAGTAATATCGATGCTGTTTTTTTCATGCACCTTAACGCTCCCGTTGGAGAGTTACTACTTTTCTCTCTGTGTTCCAGGTCAGCTCATATCGGATCAAGTGGCAGAAATTGTTTCTAAATACGACCCCAAAGTTTACAGCATCAAGTACAGCAACCAGCTGGCGACGCGGACCGCGCAAGCTGTTTTTGACGACAGCTACTTGGGTAGGTAAAGCCAACACCTGGGTTCGCGTCCTGGGCTCGAGTGGACTTGTGGTTGCTGCTTTACGTAGGGAACTCTTCTGTGAAATAGATTCAGGTTTTTGTGTTCTTTTTATAACGTAAGGGGCATGCAATTTCAAATTGTTGTTTTGAATACCTCGGTTATGTTACATTTCAGTAACTGAAATTTAAGAGCACGATCGTTTATACCTGTGGTCGGCAAACTGCGGCTCGCGAGCCACACGCGGCTCTTGGGCCCCTGGGGTGTGGCTCTTCCACAAAGTACCACGTGCGGGCGCGCACGTACAGTGCGATGGAAACTTCGTGGCTCATGCGCAGAAGTCGGTTTTCGGCTCTCCAAAGAAATGTCAGTCGTTGTACTGTTGATATTGGGCTCTGTTGACTACTGAGTTTGCCGACCACTGATTTATACTATGATAGTAATAGCAGGTAACTTTTAAGTTAAGCTGCTGGGTATTGTACCAGGTGCTTTTCAGTATTAACGCATTGAATCCTCACAAGAAGTCTGTCAGGTGCACTGCTATTGTTCCCGTTTTATATAAAATAAAGAAACTCGGGCCCGGAGAGGCCCCCTGGCTTGCCCAAAGCCCCTCACTCACAACATGCTGTTCTGAGCGTCACGCCCAGGCGGCCTGGCTCTGAGCTTGTGTTATTTGCTGCATTAAACGACGGTTGTGGCATTAGCCTTTATGAACGTTCGCTCTCTTCTCCACTGTCTCTGGTTCATTAAACCAAGTGCACACGGCAGACACATCGCTTGGCTGGCTGGGGAAATCTGTTATGCATTGCTGCTTTATGATGAATTGCACATTTACCGTTTCCCAGGAACTCCGTGACGTTGGTAAAGCAGGCTTGTTTTTCGAATAGAGTTCTACTCTTCGAATGCTTAGCTCAGGTGCTTTCTTTAAGGTGCGTTTCTCATGCATGCGTGACTCTGTGACCCCAGAGGAGGAAATACTGCCGTTAGAGGACTTGCTTGAGGGTTCTGCGGCGAGCACGCGGATGCCCGCCTGATGCTGTTCCACCTTCTGTTCCCTGTGCAGGTTACTCGGTGGCGGTCGGCGATTTCAACGGCGATGGCATAGACGGTAGGATCGGCTTGAATTGCGTTTCATCCTTTTTTAAACACGGGGGCTTAGCGTTGAGCAAGTCCAGCCAGGGACGAGCTTTGACACCGTTTCATGGAATGTCCCGGAAGCGAGGGAGGTGCTCGTGCGTGGACAGGAGCTGGCCGCGTTCGATGTCCTCAGGCTACGGCTGAGGCGAAGGAGCCTGTGCTGGGGGTGGGGTGCTCAGTCTCCTCCCAGCCCCCCCGACCCGTTACAGTCAGACCTCGCTTCTCAAACGCCTCCCATCTCGAACAGTTCAGCTCTCCACCAAGTTGGTCACTGAAAAAAATGTCTCAGTTGTCGACCAAAACTTCAGTTTTTGACCTGACAGCTCTTTCCTGCTGGTACCTCAGCGGGACAGCCAGCACCCGGCAGGCACCAGGCCGAGGAGAGGGGGCTTTCGAGGCTGGCGATTGGCACCCCTTTAAAACAAGGAGGCCTCCACAGGGCAGGGTGTGACCTGTGCTCACACAACAGCAGCCACAGGCCATGGAAGAGCTAGCAAACCTTGTTGATTTGGACAGAAGAAAAGCCATTGGCCTGGGACAGCTTTCGGGAGCCAGTGGCAGGAATACTTCCTTTAAGGCTGGCCGGCGGTGGTTCTGTGAATTTAAGAAAAGCGGTGTTTGTTTATAGATTAGACAGCACGTTAGACATGGACTGTATATAGGAATGGGGAATCACTGGGGGTCTGGAACGATTAATCTACATTATTTAATGGGGAAAATGATCCCGTTTTCGATCAAATTGCTGCTCGGACAGCGTTCTGGTCCCGCGGTGTTTCCCTGGCTCCGTCCTCCTTGCTCTGTAGGCAGCCCCCTCGGAGGGCGGGGCTACGCCTTCCTTCAGGCCAATGGGCACCCTCCTCTCACTTCACCCTCTGTCCGCCCGTCACCCCTCAGCTCATCAGGGGCCGCAGACCTGACCAATGTGGATCCCGTCTCTGAGTAACTGCCACCTCTGCCCTATTTCACTTGCTCTGTTGGTTTTCATTCCTATAAATACAGCTTTTCTTCATTCTTATCTTTTTCTTAAATATATTATTGACTTCAGAGAGGAAAGGAGGGGGAGAGAGAGATAGAAACATCAATGATGAGAGAGAATCATGGATTGGCTGCCTCCTGCTCGCCCCACACTGGGTATCCAGTCCGCAACCTGGGCCTGTGCCCTGACCGGGAGTCGAACCGTGACCTCCTGGTTCATACGTCAACACTCAACCCCTGAGCCACGCTGGCCAGTGCTTTTCTTCATTCTTCGGCCACTTTATCTCACTGCCTTTTCCACCAGATCACACAGGCATGTATCGGAGGGTCCTCTTGAGTCTCTCTGTTTTGTTCATGTTGATTCTGTGGTTGAAACACACTGGGTCCCTGGTTACGGATTCCGATTCTTTAGAAAATCTCTTCCTTATCGTCTGTTGAAATAACGAAACCTACAGCTTTCTGACATGTCCCTTCCTCCTTTAGTGTTCAATATTGGTCTTAAAAACGAGTAATTGGGTTTTTTCTTTTCAGACTTTGTTTCAGGAGTTCCGAGAGCAGCGAGGACTTTGGGAATGGTAGGAAAGTTAAAAATATTTTTTAAAAATCTGGACTATCTTAACTTTTCCTGTATCTCATCAACTTCTCTTTTCCTGCACAGGTTTATATCTATGATGGGAAGAACATGTCCTCCTTGTACAATTTTACTGGTGAGCAGGTACGCCTTTAAAATGTTTTTTTTTTTTTTCCATTTAACATCTTACTGTCAGCATTTCCTAATGTCTTAACAGTTTTTCTTGGCAAATCCTAATGGTTTAATATTCAATATATAATAAGTATTGGTTCAGTATTCAATACTACAGATGTAAAATGGGCTTTAAGTATCTCATATTGTTTTAATCAAAGTAATTTTTTAAGCAAATACTTTTGTAATTGCATGTTATGCTAATTGTTTTTAAAAAAGGAAATGCAGAATCAAGTCACACACAAAACCAGAAACATCCTTTTTCATGCTGACGACGCTAACCTCCCCTCTAAGGCAGATCTGTGCCCTTTAAATGACCCGACGCGGTTTCACTCAGAAGGTGGTTACACGGGAAGAGCTCGCTAGCACTCGCAGGGAAGCTGTCTGGTTTCGGGTCCCGGCTCAGGCCCACGTCCTGCTCAGCTGGGATGGTTGGGCCTCGAGAGAGGGTTGATAGCGAGAGGGACTGGACCCCCATCCCCGCAGCCTCTCCCATGGGGGACAGTCAGGATGGCCTGCCCTCAGGGTGCAGGGGGGTCCCTCTGTGCTGGGGCGGCTTCCTCACCTCAGGCAGCTTCTCCTGTGTGCAGTCATGATCCTGCTGTGTGCAGGCATGATCCTCCTCCTGTGTACAGGCATGATCCTCCTGTGTGCAGTCATGACCATCCTGTGCAGACATGATCCTCCTGTGTGCGGTCATGATCCTCCTCCCGTCATCCCTCATCTCATCTGGGCCGCAGACCTGCCCTGAGTGCAGGCATGGCCCTCCTGTGTGCAGTTATGATCCTTCTGTGTGCGGTCATGCTTCTCCTCGGCTCTTTGTGGGGAACCTCGGCTTCGCATTAAGACCATTAGGCAGACCGGGGCTCCCATGTGCAGTGTTGTTATTATTTAAAATATTTTTTTATGGATTTCAGAGAGGAAGGGAGAGGGAGAGAGAGAGAAACATCGGTGATGAGAGAGAATCATGGATCGGCTGCCTCCTGCACACCCCACACTGGGGATAGAGCCCGCAACCTGGCATGTGCCCTGACCGGGACTCGAACCGTGACCTCCTGGTTCACAGGTTGATGCTCAACCACAGAGCCACGCCGGCCGGGCTGTATGTATTACAGTCACTGAAATGGTGTACACGGGACACGCTCTGCTCATGAATCTGGGAGGACAAACACGCCTCGGTGCCTGAGGGTGCCGTGTGGGTGAACAGAAGAGGAGACGTTTAGAGGAAGCCCTGTGTGCGGAGAAACCACCCTCCTCCTTGATAAATAGACCGCGCCGCCGGGTGTCCACAGCTGGAGGGTAACCGTGTCCTTTCCGTCTCCTCACCAGATGGCGGCGTATTTCGGATTTGCTGTCGCTGCCACTGACATTAACGGGGATGAGTAAGTTGAAAACTATGTTTCCTGACACCGCTTGTGTCCCGTGCTTATGCGCGCTTTCCGAAAACTAAACATTTCTTCTGCCTCCTGGTCCCTTTCCTCCGAAGTCTTCTGTTTAGGGAACCAGTTTGAAGCAGCCTTATCAGGAACACTAGGCAGCCTCTTTTTTTTTTTTTATCTATTTAAATCCTTATTGTTGAAAGTATTCCCGACGTCCCCGTTTTCCCCCACTGACCTCCCAGCCCACCCCTGCCCCGTCCCAGGCTTCACCCCGCCCCCCCCCCCCCCCCCCGTTGTCAGGGTCCATGGGTTATGCGTGTACACATGTGAGTTCATTGGTTGAGCCCCCCCTCCCCCGCCAACCCTCATAATTTCTTTTAATAGCTTTGATCATAGGAAGCCGTGGAAGGCAAACGGTGGCTCGCGAGCCACATGTGGCTCTTTGGCCCCTCGAGTGTGGCTCTTCCACAAAATACCACGGCCTGGGCGAGTCTATTTTGAAGAAGTGGCGTTAGAAGTTTAAGTTTAAAAAATTTGGCTCTCAAAAGAAATTTCAATCGTTGCTCTGTTGCCTAATGAGTTTGCCGACCGCTGATAGGAAGGAAAGAAGTGATGCTGTGGGTTACTCCTGGTTTTCTTTTTTTAAAGAGTGGGAGAGACATTGAGGTTTGAAATGATCGTTTTGTGCCTCCGTGTGGCCGGGAGATGTGGGAGGGGGGAGTGACGCGGGGGTGACGAGGGATGGGTGGGTTTGTTCTCTAGCTACGCAGACGTGTTCATCGGCGCCCCGCTGTTCATGGACCGCGGCTCGGACGGGAAGCTGCAGGAGGTGGGGCAGGTCTGCGTGTCCCTGCAGAGGCCCTCGGGGGGCTTCCAGACGACCAGGCTCCACGGCTTCGAGGTCTTCGCGCGGTTCGGCAGTGCCATCGCGCCGTTGGGAGACCTCGACCAGGACGGCTTCAACGGTGAGGCCGAGGCCCGTGGCGGGGGGCTCGGGTTCTGGCCCCGTTGGAGAGGTTCTGCACCCCCGTGAGCAGCCTCCTTCCTGGGGAGGACGCAAGTGGCAGCGTGGGACGCCCTCGGTTAACCGTGAAGGTGCTCTTTTTCCATAAAAACCAGAGCAAACATTTCAAATACGGATTCTCATGCGCTCCTCTTCCTGCAGCCGGGATGGAGCGCTGGGCTCGTTCCCGTGGGAGAGGGACCTGCCCTGGCCTGTGAGCCGCGCTTTTCTGTCTCCTGCTGGGCAGTGCCCCCTGCTGTCCATCGTGGGGACAAGCGGACCAGTAAAATACGCTCCCAGGCACCTGGGCCGCACGGCCAGCTGTCACTCACTTCAAAGCTGTGATTGGCTGTGAATATTTTTGAAGCTGTCACTTCGTTGTGACCGAGGGAGGTTGTATCTCCCTTTGTGCGGGCAAGTAAAAGGAATAAGCTCCCTGTGTTAGAATCGTCCCGTTTAATAATTTAATTAGTCGCTGTAGGCATTTAAAATTTAAGGTAGCTTTTATTATAGGATGAAATATAGATTACACTTGACCCAAGATTTAAAAAAAAAAGAATACTATTAAAGCCCTTTCTAAAAAGTCACAGGCTGCATAGTTGAAATGTCAGTGTGTGTATCATCAACAATAAGTAGGGATCTGCCCCTTACTATTTAGAGAAAGTTATAAATGAAGAAGAAAACTTCATCCGTGTCTCCCAGGGCCCAGGCCGCGGGCGGGAAGGGCGTGCCTAGGGCGGCACCAGCAGGGGGAGGGGGAGCGGGCACGTTTGTAAAGTATTTGAGTTAGGAAGGTCATAGTGACCGCTTGGTGGTTTTTGCTTTAGTTTTGTTTGTTTTTTAAAAGAATTCCAAACGTTTATTGGTTATGTTATTTCAATATAAGTTGAGCAAGACCAAGATGAATTTCTGATTTTCAAGTTTCCAAGCCAGATTGACTTTTGCTTTGAGAAAAAACCCAAAAAAACCCAAACCACGCCCCGCTGTTAGCTGGGATGTGGGAGCCAGGACGAGCCTGAGGGATGTTTGACCCTCACCTCCCTCCATTGAAGGACGAGGAGCTTGAGATCCCGAAAGGTTAACGGACTTGTCCAAGGTCAGACCCAGAGCGTCTGCCTCCACATCCGTGTCACCTCCACCCAGGGCTGCTCGAGTCCTCGAACCCGGGGCTGCGTTACGGAGTGAGCCGCACTAAGACTGCTTCTCTCCTTCCTGCCTCTCTCCCTCCTCCTTCCCCTCCCTCCTCTCCCGCTCTCACGTCTCTCCCTCTCCGCCCCACCCTCTCCCTTCCCCCCTCAGACATCGCCATCGCCGCCCCCTATGGGGGTGAAGACAGAAAAGGGGTCGTGTACATTTTCAACGGCAGATCCACGGGCTTGAACGCGGCGCCGTCCCAGGCCCTGGAGGGGCGGTGGGCCGCGCAGAGCATGCCGCCGAGCTTCGGCTACTCCATGAAGGGCGCCACGGACATCGACCGCAACGGGTACCCAGGTGCGTACCAGGTGCGGCCCCACGGAGCGCGCAGAGGTGCTGGCCCCGAGCACACGGTCCCTGTGCTGCGTGGATGCCGTTCGTTCAGTCCAGGATCTCACGTGCTGGTTGGGCCCCCACAATTGTTTGTGGGGCCGCTCTCATTACCCAGGGGCATTGAAGGAAAGGCAGCTCTATTTCTGGGCGTTTCCAGCAAAACCACGGACTCTGAGCCTCCCGCACTGAAGTCTGTAAGGAAATGTCAGAGAAGTGATACGCGAGCCAAACGCTCCTTTTGAGGTTTTGAACGTTAGCCATCCTTCTTTGTTTTAAAAAATATAAATGTATTTTATTGATTTCAGAGAGGAAGGGAGAGGGAGAGAGAGATGGAAACATCAATGACGAGAGAGAATCACGGATCGGCTGCCTCCTGCACGCCCCACGCTGGGGATCGAGCCTGCAACCGGGCATGTGCCCTGACCGGGAATCGAATCCGGGACCCTTCAGCCCACAGGCTGACGCTCTATCCACTGAGCCACACCAGCTAGGGCCTTTTTTGGTTTTCAGTGATCTAACATTTTTGTGGACTTGACTAATCATTCTGATTTTTAAAAAAATTTATTGATTTTTTTTTTTACAGAGAGGAAGGGAGAGGGATAGAGCTAGAAACATTGATGAGAGAGAAACATCTATCAGCTGCCTCCTGCACACCCCCTACTGGGGATGTGCCCGCAACCAAGGTACATGCCCTTGACTGGAATCGAACCTGGGACCCTTCAGTCCACAGGCCGATGCTCGATCCACTGAGCCAAACTGGCCAGGGCTTTTTGGTTTTCAGTGATCTAACGTTTTTGTGGACTTGACCAATCATTGTGATTTTTAACAAATACATTATTTCGTGCAATTATCTGAAGAATGCGCACTTTCTCAGCTCATCACCACCTTCTGGAGGAGGAGAGACTCAGAAAGAAAGCTGGCCCAACCCCGCCCACTGGTTCGAGCCAGTAGAGAAAGGGAGATCTTCTTTCTGGCTCATACGTACTTTGGAGTTATTCAGATAGACCGAGGATTAGAGTGGGTCTATTCTTCAAACGAAATGTAGTGCAGAAATGGAACTGCCTTTGTGGCTGGGACAGTTCACGTGAGCTCAGTGGGCCAGTCTGTTGAAGTGCTCTTAGAAATAGGACAGGAAGTTGATTCTTATCTCTGTCTTGTTAGTTCAAGAATTTTCTGGTTATAAGTGCAATATACACTGAGTGGCCAGATCATGATGATCCCTGAACGCATAATAATCTGGCCACTCAGTGTGTATCCTGTATAATAAAAGGCTAATATGCACATTGTCCCCTCGACCAGGAGTTCGACCAGCAGGCAGGCTGGCCAACTGCCCATGTCCCCTCCCCCTGGCCAGGCTGGCCGGACCCCACCCATGCACGAATTCATGCACCAGAATATATATACACTGAGTGGCCAGATTATTATGCGTTCAGAGATCATCATAATATGGCCACTCAGTGTGTTTATAGAAATTCTAGAAAATACAACAGAACATACTTTGCAATCTCTTTTCCAATGCATTCATACACATTTATGAACAAAATAGAATTATGCTTTATGCACTATTAATAGCATTTTTTATTCACTTAAAGTATCAGAAATGTTTCCCCATGTTATTTTTCTTCAAAAACATGAATTTTATATTTTTCATTTTATCAAATGACTGTATTGTATTGTATTTACCTTATTTTGGGGCATTTATATTCTTGTATATAATTTTGGTGTGTATACACCTTATTTTAAAAGTTGATTTTTTATTACTAGACAGAGTTTTAGAATTGTTTTGTCAAAGATGAGCACGGTGTTTTCTTAAAGTTTGTTGATGCGCCCTGTCAAGCTGCCATCGCACTCCCTCTGAAAGCAGGTTTGCCACTTTTTAAACCACTTACAGCAGCGCGGGAGGGGCCTTTTCCTCACATTTGTTCCCATATTGAATGCATCTTTTGTTCTCTGTAGAGTAACTTTATATGACGGGTGGAAAATGTCATTTTGTCTTAGCTTTCAGTTTTTGGTTATTAGTGAGGGTGAGCGTTTTGTTCATTTGCATCTATTTACTTTTGTGAATTTATTTTTTTACATTCTTTTTTCTGTTTTATTGGGATGTTTTTCTTTCATTTTTTTAACTTGTGGCAGGCGCCTTAAAATAGCATGTTTTAGGCTATTAAGACAAAAATAGGTTTACAGTTGTTCATGCGGAAAATAATGACAATAATAAATAATAGTACGAGAATAAACTTTGTGCTTCCTAGGCACATAGCTGTACACCTACTGTTTCCTGCCCCCGTATATTTCTTAGTTTGTCACGTTTGCTTTTGGGGGCAACAGAAGTTCTTAGTTTTTATGTAATACAGTCTGCCTGTCTTTATGTGTTTTTTTTCCACGTTCTTTTTTGCCTGGAGGGGGCTTCCTCAAGTCTAGCTTGGTTATACTGAGAGCGAGCTGTGACAGCATTTTTTTTCCTAATTGTGAGTCCTTTTCACCTACATATGAAAATGGACGCATTCTGTCTGTGTTGATGTGAGTGCTGTCTGCCGTCAGTTCTAAGTATTCTAAATATAGGTAATGTGCTTTTTGGTTTGGGTTAAAAAAAAAGAAAATGAACAAATGTTTGTACAGTGGAACCCACAGGCATCCACACCGTGTTTCCCTTCGTGGTCCATGTGTGTGGGGTCGTGCCCCTGACTTTGCTGGTTTTACTAAGTGTCCACGAGAAGGCTGCCTGCCTGAAGGAGAGACTCGTTGTATGAGGAGTGTTTGCCATCGGCAGTAGCTCATTTCGAATTTTCAAATTCTGGCCTTTTAAAGGTTATCCTGAACCTCCTAATGAAGGTAGATTGGAGACTGTGCCTAAATCCTGACTGTATGTATTGACAGTTGCATGGGACGGTATGTGAATTTTAAAAAATCATTGTCATCATTATTATTAACACTTTTTTCCACTCTCTCTTAAGACCTGATTGTGGGAGCTTTTGGCGTGGACAGAGCTGTGTTGTACAGGTGAGCGTGTTCCCACGGCCGCTTCTGTTCGGAATTAACTGAACGCTGGCAGTTAAGTCCCAGGGTTTTAACTTCAGCTTAATTTTCTTGAAGCGACGGTACAGTTTGTTCTTCCTATTTAAGATTTACTGTAGGCAAGTAGTAGTTATCGAAGGAGAGTCCCCAAGTAGAGAGAGCTGTAGATAAGTTTTAATTTCAAAAAGCGTGTAGGCTTTCCCTCTTCGTTCTTGAAATCGTTGTCTAGAGTCTCCCACCTTTTAAACGTCGCCCCAAATTATAGGAGTTGACGTTTTCTGCTGAGAGGCGAGAAACTAACGTGGTGTTTGTGCGTAACGTTCTGACCACAAAGGCCGCGTGGAATGACTGACGTCTGGGACCCCTGTTGCTCAGGACAGCGTATACGCTGAGTGGCCAGATCATGATGATCTCTGAACACAGAATAACCTGGCCACTCAGTGTATATCTATTCTGGTGCATGAATTTGTGCATGGGTTGGGTCCGGCCAACCTGGCCAGGGGGAGGGGACATGGGCGGTTGGCCGGCCTGCCTGCTGGTCGAACTCCTGATGGAGGGGACAATTTGCATATTAGCCTTTTATTATACAGGATATACACTGAGTGGCCAGATTATTATGCGTTCAGAGATCATATCATCTGGCCACTCAGTGTGAGTCCACGCCCGTGTTGCCCAGCCTCGTGCACGTCCCCAGTTATTCTCTGTGCCCATCCGTCCCTCCTGCCCTCGGGCATCCTCTCGCCTCCCAGGGAGAGGAAGGTGCTCACCTTCCACGGGCGTGTGTGCATGGGCAGGGAACTGGCCCTGAAGCTGATGGGCTGGTGCTGGGGGAACGTGACTATGGCTCTCGGGCACCGTGTCCTCACACAGACGGCGTGCCCTCGGCCGGCGATTGGGACGGCGCAGGCCGGAGCGGCTGCGTTTCTGGACAGAGTTTAAATCTGTGTCTCCGTCTCAGTTTTTATTTATTACTGGTTCTTAAAAATATTTTTTATTGACCTCAGAGAGGAAGTGAGAGGGAGAGAGACAGAAACATCAGTGATGAGAGAGAATCATGGATCAGCTGCCTCCTGCACGCCCCCTACTGGGGATGGAGCCCACAACCCCGGCATGTGCCCTGACGGGGAATCAGACCCTGACCTCCTGGTTCATAGGTTGATGCTCAATCACTGAGCCGCTCTGGCCAGGCTCTGTTTCAGTTTTAAAAATGGCTGTTAATGAAGTAATACATGCAGGTGGTAAACATTCAAATAATATAAAAAGGGCATTTGATAAAAAAAAGTCTCTTCTCAGACTCGTTATTAGTTCACTAGAGGCCCAGTGCACGCATTCGTGCACCGGTGGGGTCCCTCAGCCTGGCCTGCACCCTATCACAATCCGGGACCCCTCAGGGGATGTCGGACTGCTGGTTTCGGCCCAATCCCCGCAGGCCAGGCTGAGGGACTCCACCAGGGCCTGAATCCATGCACCAGGCCTCTAATATGCATATAAGATCTTTGGTTAATCTCTTCCTCTCCTCCTGCCCTCCCTCTCAGATTCATCAGTCTGTTCCATGTTTCCATGCCTGTGCATTGAGCGTCTGCCCCCTGGTGGTCATTGCGTGTCATAGCTACCTGTCAAGCAGTCCAACAGTTGGACATTTAGCATATTAGCCTTTTATATATATAGATTAGTGTATATAATCAGAAACATAGTAGGCATTAAAATAATATTGTGTGTGTTTGTGTGTGTATGCATCCTTTGTACGTTGTGGATTTTTCCCGTGTCGCACTGACGTTACATGTGGCTTGTATCTTAGATCCTCCCTCCGTAACAGCATGGATGGTGCACGGCCCTCGTTTCCCCGCTGTGTGCGTGTGTGAGGTCCGTAGCGCACGGCCCTTGTTTCCCCACTGTGTGCATGTGTGAGGTCCATAGTGCACGGCTGGCTTCCCTGTTCTGCTTTCATGGGCAGAGTTCGGGGAGTTTGGCCGATCGTCCCACGTGGCCTGGGCCTGAGGAATTTGCCGGTCACGGGACTCACCTGCCAGAATCAGGGCAGCCCTGGCGGAGGGGGGGCGGGGGGGACAGTGGCCATTCATTCCGAGGTTTTGTTCTTGTCTCTTCTCTGCCCTGTGAGTGAGTGTGAACCCGAAATGCTCAGTCCGTCCAACACTGTGAACAGCTTCTTCATTTTCCCCCTTCCTCTCTCTCTCTCCCTCCCCTAGAGCCAGGCCGGTCATCACTGTCCATGCTGGCCTGGAAGTCTACCCGAGCATTTTAAACCCAGACAATAAGACCTGCCCACTGCCTGGGACAGACCTTAAAGTTTCCTGGTAAGAGCATTAGCTTGTGTTGTGATGGTTATAGTTACTATCTGACTTGTGGCTCAGTTATTGTAAAAACAATTGAGGGTGAAGGTGGGGGTGAAATAGTGCTAAAGCAGATTTCATTTGTCTATTCGCTTGTCATGTCGCTGATCGGATTATAGAAATGTTGTTCTGGAAAGATATGTAGAAAGCTCTGGAAGTATGCTAAAAACTAGTGTACAGTTTGTGTGTGTGTGTGTGTGTGTGTGTGTGTGTGTGTGTGTGTATGTGTATTTGATTTTAGAGAGAGGAAGGAAGAGGGAGAGAAACGTCAATGAGGAGAGAGAATCATGGATTGGCTGCCGCCTGCACACCCCACACTGGGGATCGAGCCTGCAACCCGGGCCTGTGCCCTGACCGGGAATCGAACGTGACCTCCTGGTTCATAGGTCAACGCTCAACCCCTGAGCCACGCCAGCCTGGCCAAAAACTAGTGTAGTTTTTTTTAAATGACGCGTGCTCAGTGAATATATTAAAAAAGAAGGGAAAAGCTAGTAAGATCTCAGAATTCATTTATATTTATATTGAATTCTAAGGAAGACCCATGAACATTTTAATTTTTAACAGGTATGATCTTCTTCAGATTTGATACCTGTGAGTGGCTGTATGAAAAAGTATTATTTTGCTCTAATATACCAGTCTTCCACTTGTTCCTTTACTAGTTTTTAAAGAAAAAAAATATTTTTAAAAGTTCGACGTTTGAATTCTTTGGGGTTTCTTAAGTCTCCATATTTTAATGCTATTCTTCTTCTTCCTGTTTTTCTTCTTTTCTTTCCTCATAAAGCTTTATAGAGAGGCGTGGCCAGGCATTTTTGTGCTGTTCTTACAGTGCACGATTTTGCTATATTTTCTTTCTACTTACGTTTGTAATTTCTTAAGATTTTTTTTCTTTAAGCTGACATATTTTGCTTTAAAACATTTTACGATAAAATGGAGAAACCAGTCTCTTCCTCCTACACGTCAGAATAAGTATAACTCAGTGATGAAAGACCCTGACCCACATGCTGCTAAGTCACCCCGAGTGCCCCACTTTGGGGAACACTCCGGCTCCTGGCACGGAGGCCAGAGCACGTGGAGGTGAAGGGAGCGTGACTGACGCGGGGACAGCTTCATTCCCGAAGAGCCGGCGAGAGGGATCTCGGGGCTCGCAGGAAATGGGGGGAGCACGTCGGGGAGCGGGCTCGTCACAGGGAGCGTGGGGGGGCTGCTGATGAAACGGGACGTGGCGTTAAGTCGGGATGTCTCCCCTCATTCCCACTCGTCACCGGGACCGGGAGACTCGGGAGGAAGTGAGCAGATTCTTCTCTCTTTCCTCGCGAGGGGACGATGGCTGCGGTACGGAGGCCGAGCGCGACGATGTTGTCTCGTTTCCCGTGTTCGGTACAATATTAAGGCAGAAAGCTTTGCAGCGAGAACGGCGTGTGAGACGTGCGGTTTGCGTGACACGGAAGCACGCCTGCCCCGAGTGACGGGACGCGTGTCCTTTTGTTTCCCGCAGCTTCAACGTCAGGTTCTGCTTGCGGGCGGACGGCAAAGGAGCGCTTCCCGCCAAGCTGAGTGAGTGTCCGGGGGGTCACGCGCTGACGGCGCTCACACGGGGGCTGGGGTCGCGCCCACAGTCGCTCCTGGTGCGTGTCGGCGCCAGGGACTGGGCAGCTCAGTAGCTCAGTCACTGGGAGCGGGAGCTCAGCCAGCGGGAACGGGCCGCGAGTTTGCTGACGCCGCGGACAGTCCCGCTGGGCGTGCTGCGGTCCCGGCCCCGCGCGGCCTGTGCGAGCGCCAGCGAACCGGCCGGGGGCCCACGAGCCGGGGCTCCTGCGAGCTTCGTCTTTAGGCCTCGGAGGGGCCCCGCTGGCTCTGAACTGGAGGTGGGTCAGAAGAGCGAGGAGGAGACGGGGTCTGGGCCACTGAATGGTGTGTGCGGTGGTGCTGGTGCGCGTGCTGGTGCGCGTGGTGGTTCTGGTTTGTGTGATGGTGCGTGTGGTAGTGTGTGTGGTGGTGCTGGTGCGTGTGCTGGTGTGTGTGCTGGTGCTGGTGTGTGTGGTGGTGTGTGTGGTGGTGCGTGTGGTGGTTCTGGTTTGTGTGTGGTGCGTGTGGTGGTGCGTGTGGTGGTGCGTGTGCTGGTGTGTGTGCTGGTGCTGGTGAGTGTGGTGGTGCATGTGGTGGTTCTGGTTTGTGTGATGGTGCGTGTGGTGGTGTGTGTGCTGGTGCTGCATGTGGTGGTTCTGGTTTGTGTGGTGGTGCGTGTGGTGGTGCGTATGCTGGTGTGTGTGGTGGTGCTGGTGCGTGTGGTGGTGCGTGTGCTTGTGTGTGTGCTGGTGCTGGTGAGTGTGGTGGTGCATGTGGTGGTTCTGTTTGTGTGATGGTGCGTGTTTGGTGTGTGTGTGGTGTGGTGCGTGTGTGCTGGTGTGTGTGGTGGTTCTGGTTTGTGTGATGGTGCGTGGGGTGGTGCTGGTGTGTGTGGTGGTTCTGGTTTGTGTGATGGTGCGTGTGGTGGTGCGTGTGGTTGTGTGTGTGGTGGTGTGTGTGGTGGTGCGTGTGGTGGTTCTGGTTTGTGTGATGGTGCGTGTGGTGGTGCGTGTGGTGGTGCTGGTGCGTGTGGTGGTGTGTGTGGTGGTGGTGGTGGTGTGTGGTGGTGTGTGTGGTGGTGTGTGTGCTGGTGCTGGTGAGTGTGGTGGTGCATGTGGTGGTTCTGGTTTGTGTGATGGTGCGTGTGGTGGTTCTGGTTTGTGTGGTGGTGCGTGTGGTGGTGTGTGTGCTGGTGTGTGTGGTGGTGCTGGTGCGTGTGTGGTGGTGGTGTGTGTGTGTGTGCTGGTTGTGTGCTGGTGCTGGTGTGTGTGTGGTGCATGTGGTGGTGCTGGTTTGTGTGTGGTGGTGTGTGTGGTGGTTCTGGTTTGTGTGATGGTGGTGTGTGTGGTGTGTGTGTGTGTGGTGCTGGTGCGTGTGGTGGTGCGTGTGGTGGTGCTGGTGCGTGTGGTGGTGTGTGTGGTGGTGCGGTGTGGTGTGCGGTGTGTGTGCTGGTGTGTGTGGTGGTGCTGGTGCTGGTGGTGGTGAGTGTGCTGGTGTGTGTGGTGGTTCTGGTTTGTGTGATGGTGCGTGTGGTGGTTCTGGTTTGTGTGGTGGTGCGTGTGGTGGTGCGTGTGGTGGTGCGTATGCTGGTGTGTGTGGTGGTGCTGGTGCGTGTGGTGGTGTGTGTGCGTGGTGTGTGTGCTGGTGCTGGTGAGTGTGGTGGTGCATGTGGTGGTTCTGGTTTGTGTGATGGTGCGTGTGGTGGTTCTGGTTTGTGTGGTGGTGCGTGTGGTGGTGCGTGTGGTGGTGCTGGTGCGTGTGGTGGTGTGTGTGCTGGTGTGTGTGCTGGTGCTGGTGAGTGTGGTGGTGCGTGTGGTGGTTCTGGTTTGTGTGGTGGTGCGTGTGGTGGTGCGTGTGGTGGTGCGTGTGTTGGTGCGTGTGCTGGTGCTGGTGCGTGTGCTGGTGTGTGTGGTGGTTCTGGTTTGTGTGATGGTGCGTGGGGTGGTGCTGGTGTGTGTGGTGGTTCTGGTTTGTGTGATGGTGCGTGTGGTGGTGCGTGGGGTGGTGCTGGTGTGTGTGGTGGTTCTGGTTTGTGTGATGGTACGTGTGGTGGTGTGTGGGGTGGTGCTGGTGCGTGTGGTGGTTCTGGTTTGTGTGATGGTGCGTGTGGTGGTGTGTGGGGTGGTGCTAATGCGTGCGGTGGTGCGTGGAGTTCATGGGGACCAAGGGAGGCAGGCCCTGGGGGCGGTGAGAGGAGGCTCCCCACAGAGGAGACGGCGTGCCAGGGCCGCGGGAAGGGCGTGCCTGGTGTGTGAGGGACAGCACGGAGGGCAGGGGTGGATGGAGCAGAACTGGAGGCAGAACAGCCCTGGGTTTCCGCCCAAATTTGACCTGAAGTTCAGCCTTCGGAGAAACTAGGAGACGCTGTGGCTGTGGAGGCCCGCACTCCCCCCTCCTCGGAAGGCACGCCTCAGAGCCGGACCTCAGAGGCACCGGCCCTGAGTGGCTTCACGCCAGGGCTGCACAGCCGCCTTCAGGTGGTGCTTGACCCGAACCGCTGCGTGTGGCCACGTGCTGCGTGACACCCCCGCCCGTCCACGGAAGGCCGTCGTCCATGCTCCCGCCCGGAGAGTGGCTCGTTTGCACTGAGCGCTTGTCTGTCTGGGTCACGCATCACCTTAGCGGGACCGGTTTAGGGACAGGGTGGGAGAGTGGTTCGGGGGGAGTAGGAGTGGGGGGGACGCACACGGCTCGCTCATCGCAGCGTTGACTCGTGGGGAGCGTGCCTCTTCGTCGCCATCAGCAGGAGCCCTGCTCCCTGCACCCACGGAGCGTTGTTGCGTGTAGTTCACACGGAGTTCCGCCGGCACTCCCTCCCCTCGAGCTGTTACTCTGATGCGGAAGGGAGGTGTCCCTCTGCCTGAGTCACTGTGACCTGATCCGGGGAACAGTTGGGTGGATTATGTCGTTAATTGTGGCACGTTTATTCCGAACGAATCGGTGTGGTCTCACCACGGAGTGTAGCACCCCGAGTGAGTCAGGACGGGCGTCTGTGCATGAGCCGCGGGGCCCGGGGGGTGGTGTCCGGGGGGCCCAGGGGGTGGTGTCCGGGGAGCCTGGGGGGTGGTGTCCGGGGGGTGGTGTCCCGCGGGGCCCGGGGGGTGGTGTCCGGGGGGCAGTTGTCTGTGGAGCCGTGCGAGCCGCGGGGCCTGGGGGGTGGTGTCCGGGGGGCCCAGGGGGTGGTGTCCGGGGGGTGGTGTCCGAGGGGTGGTGTCCGGGGGGCCCGGGGGGTGGTGTCCGGGGGGCCTGGGGGGTGGTGTCCGGGGGGTGGTGTCCACGGGGCCCGGGGGATGGTGTCCGGGAGGCAGTTGTCCGTGGGGCCATGTGAGCCGCGGGGCCTGGGGGGTGGTGTCCATGGGGTGGTGTCCGTGGGGTGGTGTCCGGGGGGCCTGGGGGGTGGTGTCCATGGGGTGGTGTCCGTGGGGTGGTGTCCGGGGGGCCCGGGGGGTGGTGTCCATGGGGTGGTGTCCGGGGGGCCTGGGGGGTGGTGTCCGGGGGCCCGTTGGTTATAAACCTCTGGTTTGTGCAGACTTCCAGGTGGAGCTTCTTTTGGATAAACTGAAGCAAAAGGGAGCAGTTCGCCGAGCGCTGTTTCTCCATAACAGGTCCCCGGGCCACCCCAAGAACATGACCGTCCCCAGGGGGGGCCGGATGCAGTGCGAGGAGCTGGCGGCGTACCTGCGGGTGAGGCCCTTCTCCCTCCGCTGTCTTTTCTCTCCTGCGGTTTTGCTTCTCATCCGGGCGCTTTTCACCCGCCGTACATTTCGTGCGTTAAGTCCACAGGAAGATGCCGTGAGGAAGCGTGGCTCTTTAAAACGCCCGACCCGAGTAGCGGCCTCTTCCTCCTGGGAGACCGCGTACTCCCCAGCGCCTTCCCACGACACAGTCTGTGGGGCGCGGGGCCCGCCCCCTGAGGGAACGTGTGGCTTTACAGGCCTCCCTCAGGAAACAAGGAGACTCTTACGTGAACAAGCTAACGTGACACTTAAAGATGCTAGAACAAGAACAGCCAGCAAAGCCCGAGTGCGCAGGAGAGAGGAAATAGTGCAGATCGGAGCAGAGAGGAACGAAACTAAAAAACACGCCAAGCCCAGCCCGTGTGGCTCGGTGTTTGAGCGTCCACGCGGGCACCAGGGGGGCAGGTTCAATTCCCGGTCAGGGCACAGGCCCGGGTTGTGGGCACGATCCCCAGTGGGGGGCGTGCAGGAGGCAGCCCATCAATGCTTCTCATCATGGATGTTGTATCTCTCTCCCTCTCTTTCAAAAATAAAAATAAAAATAAAAGAAGCCCTGAAGGTTCCCCCGAAAACCACCAGAACTGACAAATGAATTCAGTTAAAGCCGCAGGATACAAAATAAGTACCCAGAAATCAGCTGCATTTTTATACATTAATAATAGATGATCGGAAAGGGAAACGAAGAGGACAGTCTCGTTTATAATTGCACCAAAAAACCCACAACAACCTTGGAATAAACCTAACCAAGGATGTAAAAATCCTGTATCAGAAAATTGTAAGACACGAAAGAAAGAAAGTGGGGAAGATACAAACACGGGGACGCCTACACAGTGGCCATGAGAGGGGCCAGTGGCGGGATGGAGAAGGCGTCTGGCTACGGATCCGAAGATTCCAACAAGAGTGTTGAACGGAAGGAAGCAAATCAGAATATGTATGGCCTAATTTTTAAATAGACAGGAAAAGCAAACTGAGGACCATGCTGTTCAGAGACATGTACGGGGTAACGCACGGCTGCAGGCAGTCACGGGGAAGGGGCCTTAGCTCAGGACGGGGGTCCCTCGGAAGGAAGGCAGAGGGATGAGGCGCTGCAGAGAGGACCACGGGGGTAGCTGACGGATGGCAGTAATGTTCCGGTTACAGTATTGGGTGTGTGTTTTTAGAAAATATGTTCTTATTTATTTTAGAGAGAGGAAGGCGAGGGATAGAGAGAGGAACATCAATAAGAGAGAAACATCCCTCCCTGATCGGCTGCCTCCTGCAGGCCCCACACGGGGAATTGAGTCCGCAGCCCGGGCCTGTGCCCTGACCGGGAATCGGACCCGTGACTTCTTGGCCCGTAGGTCGACGCTCAACCACTGAGCCACACGGGCCAGGGTGGGCGTGTATTTGAGTGCTCGTTTTATTAACACGCTTCGTATGTTTTTGTGTGAATCCAATAATTACGTTATAATGATAAATTGATCGTGTCCTCAGTGAATAGTCGTGTTTTTGGATGTTTTCTTCTTTTACAAGCACCCGTTTACAGAGGGTTTGGGTGGAATCGGACCGCGATGAGTCGCACAGCTGGCTGTGTATTCGGCACTTACGGTCTCTCCAGGGAGTTTGACGTCCTCATTAACGCGCGGCTTCCCCGTTTCTAGGATGAATCTGAGTTTAGAGACAAGCTCACTCCGATCACCGTTTTCATGGAGTACCGGCTGGACTACAGAACGGCGGCCGACGCCACGGGCCTGCGGCCCATCCTCAACCAGTTCACGCCCGCCAACCTCAGTCGGCAGGTACTGCGCCTTCTCAGCTCATCCCGAGTCGTACACGTTAATTTTCTGGTGGTCTTGCCGTTCCTATTTTAAATTAGCACAAGGGATTGCTTTTATAACCTTGGGATTTTAGTCAAAGAAGTAAAAGGGGAAGGGCTCAAGTTAGAGACATTGAAAGCCACTTGGAACTCAGATACGGAGAGAGAGGTGGGCTCACATGAAACAGTTAAATAATTCAGGGAAAACAACAAAACGCCAATTTACGTAGTATTTTAATATTTTGCTAAACAAGTTTAATAACTGTTTTACCTTTGACTTAATTTAAAAAACATACACACGTATATATATGTATAGTACTTTTCATAAAACCAAATAAACCAATAAAACGTCATACAGGCTACATCACAATGTTTTTAGAAAACGTTATGTAAAACCCATGTATTCAGATATCATGATTGCATTTCATATTTCTTCCTCTTTTTATTGCACGTTCATATTTTTAGGTTAATATTTCTTCTTTTATAGGATTCTTTACCCTACATTTTTGGTTATTTCTTCTTTGTCTAACACTCTTAACATCTCAAATACTCTTTTTCTTTTAAAATATGTTTTTATTGATTTCAGAGAGAAAGGGAGAGGGAGAAAGAGATAGAAACATCCATGATGGGAGAGAATCATGGGTCGGCTGCCTCCTGCACGCCCCACTCTGGGCATGGAGCCTGCAGCCCGGCCATGTGCCCTGACGGGGAATCGAGCCGTGACCTCCTGGTCCATAGTTTGAGGCTCAATCCCGAGCCACGCCGGCCTGGCTGAACCCTCATTTTTGACGGTCACTTTCTCTTCTGTGTGACACGTCATTCCACAATCGTCACAGCTCACCTGGCGATGGAGTGAACAGCGTCCACCTGGTCATCTTATGTCCGCGTCCTTCCCTTCCGTGCCATTCCTGGCCGTTCACTGACCGGTGTAAAGGAAGTAGCCACGAGTCCTGTCTGTTAGCCTGCGAAGAAGTTGACGAATCCATGTACCATGTATATATGTGTGCGCATGCGTGTTCACGCGCTTCATGTGTAGTTTGACGTGCCCTGCCGGTGTGACCCGCACCGCTCTCCCTCCGTGCAGGAGACATACACGCCCCTCTCTCCTAGGCTCACATTCTCCTGGACTGCGGTGAAGACAACGTCTGCAAACCCAAGCTGGAGGTCTCCGTGGACAGGTGAGGCCGGTCTGCCCGCGACACGGCACAGGACGGCAGACAGAGGAGCCCGTCTCCTACCCGCGTGGCAGTGTGTCTGCTGAGAACTAGTTACATGGGAGGGGCTGCGTGACTGATGATGACGGCCGAGCTGTCGGTACTGAGCGTCAGCGCAGCGGGCGCTGAGTTCTCGCTAGCTGTGTGGGCGACGGGCCTGGTCCCACCCCCGCTGGGTCGTGTAAGAGGGCCACCGCGTCCTCTTACAGGTGTCTTTCATCATTGGCCTCCTCCTGACGGAAGGAATCCGATCACGTTTGCACGAGACATAAACCACAAAGCGTTCTTGTGAGAATCGGGACAAATGAGCAGTTCAGTTTTTTCCTAAAATCAGAGGCTTAGTCAGTGTGCACACAGGAGACGTAAAATGACGTCTGTGATGGATGTACGTGGCGGGAACGGGCTGCGGCGTCGTCACTGTTCGCTCAGACGCACGTGGGCTCTGCGCTGCGTGCCGGTCCGTTTCCTGTTGAGCGGGGCCGTCGTGTAAACCCCGGGACACTGGGAGGGTGTCTCCTGTCCCGTGGACGGCCGCGCCGCCCCACGCAGCCTGTCTGATGGCCGGGCCTCTGTTGCCCGCAGAGACCAGAAGAAGATCTACATCGGGGACGACAACCCGCTGACCCTGATGGTGACGGCGCAGAACCAGGGCGAAGGCGCCTACGAGGCGGAGCTCACCGTGGCCCTGCCCCCGCAGGCCGACTTCATCGGCGTCGTCCGCAACAGCGAGGTAAGCGCGGCCTCCGTCACCCAGGGCACCCCAGGTCTCCGTGCCCCCGGGAGCTCCCCGTGCAGTGCGTGCCCGCCCAGCCCGCCCCCCGAGGCTGCACGGCCAGCCAGCGTGCCTGTCCCCCGTCCCCTGGCCGCTCCTGCCCTGCGTCGGGCTCTGGCAGGACACGGTGAGCACGGCCCACTGAGGGCCCGGAACCAGTCGGCAGAGGGTGCCCCGGCCTGGCCTTCGGACCCGGCCATCAGGGGCCGGGGTTCCGTGTCTGCGTCCAGGACCGGCCAGAAGGGCTTCCGCTCGGGCGTGGCCGCTGGCACGCCTGGCCTCTGCCGGACCCGCCCGTGTGCGCAGATGGTGTGCGTGCCTGTCCAGCAGGAACGTGAATATCTGACGGCGTGACGCTGTCTGGGCACTCTTAGTCTCATGGTTTCTGCTTTCTCCCTTTTCCTTTTTTTGTCATTAATTTATTTTCCTTATGATCCTGTCTCCTTGTCTGTCCCAGGCCCTGGCGAGACTTTCCTGTGCGTTTAAGACAGAAAACCAGACCCGCCAGGTGGTGTGTGACCTGGGGAACCCCATGAAGGCTGGCACCCAGGTGAGACGTTTCAGTTACACGCGGGTGTTTATCTTCTAAAGAAAGTAGCACTTTTTTCCCCCTGGGGGTTTATCTACAGTAAATTTTTTAAATAAACACTTCAAAATGGTGCCTTTCAATGGGTTTTGATTTCGAGGGCCATGATTGGCAGATGCTTGAACCACGGCGCCCCGGCCAGGGCTCACGTATGTTTGACACCGTGTCGTTAACAAGTGGAGCGTGCTTTTGCTTTCTTCCTATTTCTCAGTCTCTAGCTTCCCCACTCACAGCTCATTCAGTCCAGACCATTCCAGGTTGTCCCCGTGGCCAGCTCCGCTGTGCACAGTGGGAGGCGGTTTGAAGAAAGGCCTTTTGTGTGTCCTTTACTCGAACCCGAAGCCGGCTTCCTCCTCTCGTACCGGTCCCACCTGCAGAAGGCGGATGCTTGTGTGGAGCGCTGCGAGCTGGGGGGTGTCCGGGCTGGCCCTGCCTGTGTCTCCCGAGTCCACTCCTGTGCTCACGAACTGTCCACTCCTCCTGCCCCTTCCCACAAGGGCAGGGCTCCCGTCCTGCAGGCAAATCACTGTGCGTAGCTGTTTGCTTCCATCAAATGAACAACCATTGATTTTCTCGTTTTGGGGGAGACAATGAGTATTACACGGAGGTAGAATGATCATGAAGAACTGTTGTTCCGTAGCCCCATTACGGGTCGGCCCAGGTGTCCTGAAAGAGGTGTGCCAGGAAGACCAGATGTAATGACCCTGTTAAGACATGTCCAGGTTCTCGCAAGCACAGGAAGATGCGATTAGGACGTTCTTTTTCACTGGATGTTGGGCTGTCACTCATGGGACCCAATTTTACTGACATCACCCTCCCCTCCCCATCAGCTCCGCGCTGGCCTCCGGTTCAGTGTGCACCAGCAGTCGGAGATGGACACGTCGGTGAAGTTCGACCTACAGATCCAAAGGTACAGCCTGGCCTTCCCTCTTTTTGAATTGAGTTTATTGGGTGACTAAAAACCACCTTTTCAATGTATAACTGTGGAGGGAATATTTGTTAAAAATGGCATATAATTTAATATGCAATAGAGTAGACTAACACTTCATTACCTGATTATACCCTTTTAAAATCATTGTGTATATCATAAGAAGGACTCTGTCAGTTTTGAGTTTATAAAACAAAACAAACGTAAGTAAAACTTGGAATTAAATGCTAATGAAAATAATGCATTTTTAATTTCTTTGTTGCTTTTAATTGGTCCGTTTTGCGTGTCCCTGCCGTGTCCTCCCGTGGTCTCGGTGGGGACGGTGTCTGTTCGGTCCTGAGGGTGTTTTCTCTTCCAGCTCCAATCTCTTCGATAAAGTCAGTCCGGTGGTGTCGTACCGAGTGGACCTGGCCGTCCTGGCTGCTGTGGAGATCAGAGGGTCAGTGTGGTTACGGAGGGGCGTCTCGCATACTCACGGTTTAAGCTGCTTTAAGAAGTGGTTTGTGAGCCTTCACCTGGGGACATTTCCCCCCTGAGTTTGAGAGCGTGTGGAAGGGAGGGGAGCGGGGAGAGACAGAGAGAGAAAGACATTGATGTGAGGGAGACACATGGATGGTTGCCTCCCACACGCACCTCGCCCGGGGCCAGGGATCCAACCTGCAAGCCAGGTGCATGCCCTTGACTGGGATCCAACCCATGACCTCCAGGGCGCAGGCCGACGTGCTAACCACTGATCCACACGGGCCAGGCTACCTTTTGAAAGTAAAGCCTCGGCCCCTCGCTGCTCCGGGTAGCAGGCGCAGCGCTTTTTAAAAGTTAGGTCTGGGGGAGGGTGGGAGCAAAAAAAATAAAGTTAGGTCTGCTTTCCTTCCTTCGGGTGCAGGGCGCTCGGGAAGACGAACCGACTGTCCCTCTGATGTTCGCGGTGGGCTTTCCTTGGTTGTTTAGGGTCTCGAGTCCTGACCATGTCTTCCTCCCGATCCCCAACTGGGAGCACAAGGAGAACCCCGAGACCGAGGAGGACGTGGGGCCGGTGATCCAGCACATCTATGAGGTGCGCGGGGTGGGGGGCTTCGGTGGGTCCCTCGGGGGCACGCACACAGGGGACCGGCGACGGCTGGAAAGACGCGTCTGCCTGCGTCCTATGGGAACTGCGCTGGCGTGACTCTGCACCGGGGGGTGTGAATGGTTCCCACGTTCGTCTCCATTGGCCACGTTGCTTCAAGTGGCTGCAGAGCGTGGTCGGCGCCCGTGGTTGTCTGAAACGCGTGGGTGCTACTTGAGTGGGAGCCGCAGGCCCCGAGTGTTCTCACGGGGACACGCAGACCCGACTCCACAGGGAGATGCCGGCAGCAGAGCCACATCCGGTGTCTGCAGGATGAGCAGTTGCCATGCCTCTCTCCTCAACAACTTGCCCGGCTCTTCCTCTTTATTTTATTTTATTTTTTTAAATATATTTTATTGATTTTTTAGCAGAGAGGAAGGGAGAGGGGGAGAGAGTTAGAAACGTCGATGAGAGAGAAACATCGATCAGCTGCCTCCTGCACACCCCCTACTGGGGATGTGCCTGCAACCAAGGTACATGCCCTTGACCGGAATCGAACCTGGGACCCTTCAGTCCGCAGGCTGATGCTCTATCCACTGAGCCACACCGTTCAGGGCCGGCCTCTTCCTCTTGGTTCCTGTTTTTATCCTGACCTCCCCCTGAGCAGATGCCGCGTTTGGTCCCTTTTGCATAGTAACAGGCGTGTGGTGATCTGAGAGTAACTATGGAGACGCTCTGCTCCCGCTCTTGTTGCTAAGGCTCCTGCAGGCGGGAGGGGAAAGGCTGCGGGTGGCGCGTGGCGGACCGAGGTTTCCGTCTTCCTGCCCCCGTAGCTAAGGAACAACGGCCCCAGCTCCTTCAGCAAGGCCATGCTGACCCTCCAGTGGCCCCACAAGTTCCGCAACAGCACGCTGCTCTACATCCTCCAGTATGACGTGGACGGGCCCATGAACTGCACGGCCGACACGGAGATCAACCCCCTGAGGATCAAGGTAGGGCCCGTGGCGGCTCATCGCCCGGCATGTTCCATCGCTTTTTCCCTAGACCCGTGGTCGGCAAACCGTGGCTCGCGAGCCACATGCGGCTCTTTGGCCCCTTGAGTGTGGCTCTTCCACAAAATACCACGTGTGGGCGCACACGTACAGTGCGATGGAAACTTTGTGGCCCATGCGCAGAAGTCGGTTTTCGGCTCTCAAAAGAACTTTCAGTCGTCGTACTGTTGGTATTTGGCTCTATTAACTAATGAGTTTGCCGACCACTGCCCTAAACCGACCCAGGAAATGCATGAAATGAAACCACTGTTTTCATCCACAGCCCGTTCTGCAGACATGTTTTAGTTTATCACCAGGGCACCGAGGTGAAATGGTTTGTTTGCATAATGAGTGATGGCTAATTCTCTGTAGTCCTGGTGCGCCATGTCTCTGGGGTGTTCAGAGACCTCTGGAGGTATTCTTTTAATTTTTATTTTTTATTTTTATTGATTTTAGAGAAGGGAGAGGAAGAGGGAGAGAGCATAAGAAACATCAATGATAAGAGAGAATCATTGATCAGCTGCCTCCTGCACATCCCCTACTGGTGATCGAGCCTGCAACCCAGGCATGTGCCCTTGACCGGAACCAAACCCGGGACCCTTCAGTCCGCAGGCCGACGCTCTATCCACTGAGCCAAACCACCTAGGGCTGAAGATATTCTTTTTAAATGTGAACTGTGGAGAGAGAGTAAGTGAGAGAGATAGAAAGAGACATCACGGATTGGCTGCCTCCTGCACACCCCACACTGGGATGGAGCCCACAATGCAGGCATGTGCCCTGACTGGGAATTGAACCCTGACCTCCTGGTTCGGGGGTCGGTGCCCAACCCTGAGCCACACGGCCGGGCTCAGGAGGTACGAAATGACGCAGTCTGACTTTGGTCCCATCGCACTGTGACCTGTCCCCGTGGGATACGGTGTCAGGGTGCTCTGTTGTTGCCATTTTGTCTTTGGGGAGGGGACACCACGTTTCACGGCTGGTTCTCTGGATTAGGGCCCTAGAAACGTGGCGTTTGTGGGGTTCTGCAGACTTCGGGGACAGCCCTCTCCCGCCCAGCACACACGCGGCGCCCTGTGACCGTGCAGGCTCCTCGGGGGCTCGTCAGGTTCCCCTCCAGGCTGCGCAAGGGGAGGAGGTCATGGCCAGGCCCCGGCGACCTTCTCTGACACACTCAGCACGGGTCCTCACTTCCCGTGCTTCCCGCACGCGTGTGAAGTCGCGGACTGCCCCTCACGCCGTGTTCAGTCCCGTGTTAATGACCCCCGACGGTTTGTGCGGCAAGGGGGATGGGGGCTGCTTTCCGTGACGCTGTGTCACCATTGACTCTGTGACCCCAGGTCTCAAGTTCGCAGCCGGCGGAGAAGAACGACAGTGTCGCCGGGCAGGGCGAGCGCGGCCACCTCGTCACCAGGCGGGACCTGGCCCAGAGCGAAGGGGGCGTCCACACGCTGGTGAGTGCGCTACGCAGCGAGCCCTCAAACGTGGCAGGTGCGATGCTGGAACGGACGCCGAGGAGCGTCTCCGAAGCAGCGGCTGCTGCACGTGTCCTCCTGCCACGCGGCCCTCCCTCCTCATCCTCGTCACAGGTCCCTCGTGAGAGAGACGCTGCTCCAACGTGTTTGTCTGTTCTCCGTTAACTCACCCCTTCCTTGGTCTCACCCTAATCTTTGAGGCTTTAGTGCAAAACGGCAGGAAGATCCCAGAGACCTCGGCAAAAACATAAGAATGATATTTGAAATTTAACAGTTCTGCATGCCCGGCTGGCGTGGCTCCGTGGTGGAGCGTCGACCTCTGAACCAGGAGGTCAAGGGCACATGCTCAGGTTGCTGGCTCGATCCCCAGTGGGGAGCGTGCAGGAAGCAGTCGATCAGGGATTCTCTCTCATCATTGGTGTTTCTCTCTCTCTCTCTCTCCCTTCCTCTGAAATCAAGCCTATCTAAGAAAAGGGCAATATGCAAATTAACCATCACTCCATTGCAATGGTGGCACCCAGTCCTCTCAGCCCCACTGGAGTCCCCCAGTCTGGGGGTGGGGGGGCGGCCGCTGAGAGCAGGCAGCGTGAGCGGCCTGGCGACCCGCGGATGGGCCTCTGGCCAGGCCAGGGCGCAGAACACTTGCATCATTGCCCCGGCGACGAGGCAAGCATTCCGCGCCTGGTTGCGGATGGGCCTCTGGGCCGCGGATGGGCCTCTGGGCCACATATGGGCCTCTGGGTCGTGGATGGGCCTCTGGGCCGCGGATGGGCCTCTGGGCCGCGGATGGGCCTCTGGGCCACATATGGGCCTCTGGGTCGCGGATGGGCCTCTGGGCCGCGGATGGGCCTCTGGGCCACATATGGGCCTCTGGGCCGCGGATGGGCCTCTGGGCCGCAGATGGGCCTCTGGGCTGCGGGCGCGGAGAGCTACTGGTGCACGGATTCGTGCGCAGGGCTACCAGTAAAAATGTATTTTAAAAGGTTGCAGAGGGGACAGAGTGGCCTTGTCGTGTGAGACCATGACGTCTCGTTGGCAGGGCTGCGGGGTGGCCGAGTGCTTGAAGATCGTCTGCCAGGTGGGGCGCCTGGACCGCGGGAAGAGTGCCATCCTGTACGTGAGGTCGCTGCTGTGGACCCAGACCTTCATGAACGTGAGTGCACAGGCGCAGCCCCGAGCAGACAGCCATCTCGTTTTCCAAAGAAATAGAAAAGCCCGACACTCCTGTCCCTCCCACAGAAGGAGAACCAGAACCGCTCCTACTCCCTGAAGTCGTCCGCTGCCTTCAGCGTCATCGAGTTTCCCTACAAGAACCTCCCCATCGACGACATCTCCAACTCCACCCTCGTACGTCGCGGGCGGGCGTGGCGAGCGGAGCAGATGCGCTCGGCTTTGTGCCGTGGATGGGTTCCGTTTACTTAGATAAGGGCGGCTTAGCTGTTTTAGAGTAACGAAGAGTCATTCGATAGGATTATAAGTTAGTTTAATAGTTTGCTCCCTCACCCCGTACGTATTAAAGGCAGACCTTTCTCTTCAGCCTCTTGTCCTGTGAGAGAGTCTTAGCATTTACTGAATCTCATGGGGGACGTTTTTGGCAGTTTTTCCCCTTAAAGTCAGAAAGTTGGAAATGAACTACGAGAAGTGAAGGCATTTTAAGGATCTTTAATTGGAGGATAGGAAATTGGGCCAGCACATCACCAACTGGATCGGATTGTCTGAAATCCGTGTGAGCGGTGACCCAAGTGGCCCTGTTGTTGGGAGTTGAGTGTGTGTGTGTGTGTGTGTGTGTGTGTGTGTGTGTGTGTGTCTGCTGTCGATACCAGATGTTTAATCATAACTTCTCATACACAGGAAAAGAAAAGAATGTAAACGCCGTTAAAATAGAGCAGGCATTCAGGTAGTGGCTGAGTCAGTCGGTGAGCTGTTTTTAAGACCCAAACCTTCTTTCCCCGACAGGTCACCACAGACGTCACCTGGGGCATCCAGCCGGCGCCCATGCCGGTGCCCGTGTGGGTGATCATCTTGGCGGTTCTGGCAGGGCTGCTGCTGCTGGCGGTCCTAGTGTTTGTGATGCACCGGGTAAGGAATGGACGTGGGGAAAGGGGGGCAGGGGGCAGGAAGAATGGGGCAGGAGGGAAGGGAAGGAGGAAGAGGAGGAGAAAGAGGAAAGAAGGAAGGGAAGGAGGAAAGGAAGGAGGAAGGGAAGGAGGAGGAGGAAGAGGGAAGGAGGAAGGGAAGGAGGAGGGGAAGGAAGAGGGAAGGAGGAAGGGAAGGAGGAAGGGAAGGAGGAAGAGGAAGAGGGAAGGAGGAAGGGAAGGAGGAGGGGGAAGAGGGAAGAAGGAAGGGAAGGAGGAGGAGGAAGAGGAGGAAGGAGGAAGGGAAGGAGGAAGAGGAAGAAGGAAGAGGAAGGGAAGGGAGGAGGAGGAGGAAGAGGGAAGGAGGAAGGGAAGGAGGAGGAGGAGGAAGAGGGAAGGAGGAAGGGAAGGAGGAGGAGGAAGAGGGAAGGAAGAAGGGAAGGAAGAGGAAGAGGGAAGGAGGAAGGGAAGGAGGAGGAGGAGGAAGAGGGAAGGAAGGAAGGGGAAGGGAGGAGGAGGAGGAAGAGGGAAGGAGGAGGAAGGAGGAGAAGGAGGAGGAGGAGGAGGAAGAGGGAAGGAGGAAGGGAAGGAGGAGGAGGAGGAGGAGGGAAGGAGGAAGGGAAGGAGGAGGAGGAAGAGGGAAGGAGGAAGGGAAGGAGGAGGAGGAGGAAGAGGGAAGGAGGAAGGGAAGGAGGAGGAGGAGGAGGAGGAAGGAGGAAGGGAAGGAGGGGAAGGAGGAAGAGGGAGGAGGAGGAGGAAGAGGGAAGGAGGAAGGGAAGGAGGACGGGGTCTTTGAGGATGACGATGCGCCGCGAGCACCACAGATGATGGGAAGGAAGCGGTCTCCTGGGGATGAGACGGGCACGTGGGCACTGGGATGTCCGCCGCCGACGGCAGTGACGGCCGTTTTTCCTCAACCGGCAGATGGGCTTCTTCAAGCGCGTGCGGCCGCCTCAGGAGGAACCTGAAAGGGAGCAGCTCCAGCCGCACGAAAACGGCGAAGGGAACTCGGAGACTTAACGGGGCCGTGCGAGCTGCGCAGCCTCCGGCCCGGGGGGATGACCGGGGTCGTCCCTGGTCCCGGTTCCCTCCGCGACGACTGAGTCCCCGCTGGCGCCCGGGGCGTCGGCCACGGGATGAGAGCGATGGCTGTCCGGCTTCTCGCCGTCAATACGTTGGCGTGTGCGTCTCGGTGCCTAAATAATGCGATTTCACATGATAGTTTGCCCGTGTACATGAGACTGGTCGTCAGCGACTCTCCCTTTCTGTAACACGGTACCTCCTCCTGCAGAGACGTTTCTGGTGTGTGTGTTGGGTTTCGTTGTCTGCTGTTGTTGCTCTAAAGCAATTCCTGTCTGGACCTGAGCTTCCACGTCGTTTGCACAGGGACTTCATGTTCATACACGTTACACTACAGGCGAGTTTTCAGCTACTAAAGACTTTACAACTCTGTGAACTTGGGTTTTAATATTACCTACATCTATGACCTACATCAAAATTCTTTCCTGGAATAGTAGATAGGTATAGTAGTTTGACTTACCATGAAATTCGGGTACGTGTTGTTAAATTTTTATTTATATGTAATCCCCAGTCCATTGTATTACATTTTAATTATTTAAGTGTAAGCAGTATTTCCCATCCTTGACGTCAACCTGTGCTAAAAATTCGTTCTTAATTCAGAAACACCTCTTGAGTAGCAGCTTGATTTCAGCGGAGCAGCGTGATGCTTAAATCCACGTGGAGCTGGAAATCATTTGTTCCATTGTATTAGCCTGGCCATTTACAATACAAAAAAAAAAGCATTTTAATTTACAAACCACGTTTGTAGTTCTTCGATAGAGTTGCTTATCCATAGTACGTTCTTAGACTAGATCAAGTGTTTAGTTGGGATTAATTTATTTTCCTTCTGTGCATGTACTTTTTCTTATATGTCCCAAACTGTTACTGAGAAAGGTCAAGGTCAGGGAGGAGTCATCACACCGATAGGACCCTGCACCCGGCCTCGCCACACGGAAAGGCGTGGCGTGGAGAGTCTCCCGGCAGCAATAGCGCGAGGCCGCGTCCCCACTGTGACCTCCTTCGGAGCGAGGTGTGATGTGTGAAACCAGTCTCAGCTCTCTATCAGAGTCATTTTTAAAAGGTACTTTTATAAGCAATTCAGGTTCCTGGGAAGATTTTGAAACTTCCTTAGGTTTATTACCGTAAATTACTTTTCTAGGGATTTTTTATACAAGCTGCACAGAGTGCTCTCTGCCCGCAGGGCGGTGCGTTCGGAGGCACGTGGGACTCACTCGCGGCTCCCAGAGCCTGGCTGGTGATGGCGCTCCCGGCTGTTTTTGTGCAATTGCATCATGTTCTGCACTAGAAATCGCGGGCTCAGTGGCTTTTTCACTGCTGTCTTCGTTAGGCAGTGATAAGCATCTCCCTTAAATAACTGACTATTTTTCTGTTTTAAAGACACCTGGGATTTATCCTGCCATGACTTGTGTGATCATGCCCCACGCAGCCATACACGGGAGGCACGTGTGGGTGAGTTACACAGGATGGGACATGACAGGACCCCGGAGTTAGCTTCAGTGCATTTAAAAGTGAATAGCTTTGGTAGGATAGGTTTCATTAGTAGCTCAAGAGAGCTTAGTCACCTGCAGTTAGTACTTTTTATTACCAAAAAATTTAATGTTTTTAAAGAAAAAAACCATGTTTATCCTGGGGCCTGCGCTCTGTAACGCCTTTCCCCGTGTTCCCACGTGCCGACCGTCGTTCCCGAAGTGACGTGTTGGGCAGAGATTCCCTCTGTGGAGCCAAGTTCGCATTTCCTTTGGCGAAGCCTGTTCCTCTGCGGCCTCTGCCGAGGTCCGCTCTTGTATCGGAGATCGAAGGCTGCCTCGTTGGAACCTAACGTGATGTTTCAGATCACCTTTGTGAACTGTGGTCTGAGGCAGGAGCATTTTATTCTAAAAATGAGAATTTATAAGTTATCTCTAAAAAATACAGTAGACGTCTAATTGAAGAGCCTACTCGTGGAGGAACATGTTTGGATTCTTTCCTGAAAGTAGCCTGTCAATATATTTGGTTAAAATGTAAAAAACAAACAAACAAAAAAACCCTATGAAAACGATTTTAATTTTCAACTATTTTAATTGCTGTTGCGTTATTTATTGAGAATGAAAATCCAGTTTGAGCACACAGTTCTTGTAATCTGATTCAGTTTAAAAACACGTGAGTGAGGTACATAATGTGTAAAGCATTTGTTATTGGTAAGAAATACTGATATTATTGTTGATTTCTTATATAGGCATTTGTTTGAGAATTAATACTTGGAAAAACATTTGTATGAGAGACATTCTTTCCTTTTCTTCCCTTTACCTTTCTCTTGCGATTATGATGATAATTCTGATTGAGTTCTTAATTCTGATGTGTACAACAATAAAAAAATCCGTGCCATAATTACACCTGCGTTATGAAACTATGATTCGTGGTAAGTTCTCGTTCATGCTTTTATGTAAAGAGAACATGTAAGAAGAGAGACTGCCGGCTTCTTAAGAGGCGGTGGAGGGTTTTTGCAGCGAACCCTGACCCTGGGGGAGGCTTTCTGTGGGTAAGCCGTGTGGCGAGCTCAGCGGGGTCATAGGGCACACGCTCGGGAGGCGGCAGGCGCTCCTGTGGCAGGGGCAGCGCCGGCCCGGTGAGGACCAAGCCGCTCGGGTGCCGCCTGCTTGTCGGTGGTGGTTTGATAAGAAAAAACATAAAACTGGAAGACGGACTATAGGGTCAGACGTGGCGAAGGAAATGACTTAGCCCTCCGCGTCCTGGCGCGTCTCCCCTGTCACGGGCTGGGAGGCCGGCTGCAGGGAGGGAGGGACATGCTGGCGTCTCACTGAGTCCTGGTACGTGAGGGCTTTCCCGGAGGGTCCCGAGCCTCGCGTCCTTGCCGCCGTCCTTGAGTGCCGTGTCCCCGTGTACCCCGGCCCAGAGGGTCCCCCGGCAGCAGCGGCTCCGGAACCCCAGGCTGAATGGAGGTGGGTTAGTGCTTGGTTAGCAGGAAGGCGAGCCTGCGGGGCACGCAGAGGGTCCCTCGGGACGGTCCCTCCCGCATGTTCCTGTGGCTGGACACGGCCCCTCCTGGGTCTGGAACTCGGGACTCTCCTGACGGGATGGGGAAGCTGCGGCCGTCGGGGCCGTCTGCAGCCCGAGGAGCCGTCTCCTTGGGTTCGCTCCGTGAGCACCGGGGCGCGGCCAACGCGTTCTAACCCTGGCGATGCCCACCTGCTCTGGCTGGGGACGGGCACGGAGTTCCGGTGCCCAGGTGTCACGAGTGACCGACTGCCCGATGACCGAGCCGCAGGCGCTACTTCTGTGGACGGACTGTTCCCTTCCGGGACGGTTCATTTTCTCACTCACTCGGGCGAGCAGGAGTGACGTGGAAAGGGCCGCCTCCGGGACGTGGCTCCCCTCCTGCCTGAGTTCTGAAGGTGCTGGTGATGGACGGGGCAGCAGAGAGGGTGTTACAGACCAACAGACTCAGCCGCCTGCAGCCAGGGGCAGGAGGATTGGAAATGAACGGCCTCAGTGAGCCAGGGAGCTCTCACCAGGTACAAAGGAGTCTGGGGAGAGAGAATGGGCCAGACAACATACTGGAAGCCAGCCCGGCCGGCGAGGCTCAGGGGTTGAGCATCGACCTGTGAACCAGGAGGTGAGGGTTCAATTCCAGGTCAGGGCACAGGCCCGGGTTGCAGGCTCGATCCCCAATGGGGGGTGGGGGGGGGAGGGGGGGCGTGCAGGAAGCAGCCGATCCATGATTCTCATCATTGATGGTTCGAATTGATGTTTTTATCACTCTATACCTCTCCCTTCCTCTCTCTAAAAATCAATAAAAACATTTAAAAAGTATATTTAAAAAAAAGAGAAGGAACTCTTACCTTTAAAATATATATATCGGAAGCCAAAGAGCTTCTGAATTTGATCAAAAGTAGAACCAGTTTTGGAAGCTCAGTAACCCCCAAACGGGAAATCACAGAGCCGTGCACACCCTGGTCCAGCTGCTGAGACACAGGTGAGAAGGGGGCACCTATCGGCAGGACTGTCCTAGCTCCTGTCCAGCTTGGGGGGCACCTGTTGGCAGGACTGTCCTAGCTCCCGTCCAGGTTGGGGGGCACCTGTTGGCAGGGCTGTCCTAGCTCCCGTCCAGATTGGGGGGGGGCACCTGTCGCAGGGCTGTCCTAGCTCCCGTCCACCCTATCGCAGGGCAGGGCTGTCCTAGCTCCCGTCCAGATTTGGGGGTACCTATCCTATCGGCAGGACTGTGCTAGGGGGGCTAGCTCCAGGGCGTCCCTAGGTCGGGGGGGGGGGGCTATCGCAGGGCTGTCCTAGCTCCTGTCCAGATTAGGGGGGGGGGGCACCTGTCGACAGGGCTGTCCTAGCTCCCGTCAGCTTGGGGGTGGGTGAGGCTTGGGTCCTGATCTCCCTGGGGTGCAAGTCCTCTCTGTGGAGCGGGGAACGAAAGAAACCAGTTTTCTGCTCCTCCCAACACCACGTGGTGGGACAGGCGTCTGACAACAGTGCCAGACGTCCCGGTTCAAAGAAGGAAAACGTCCCTGATCCCAAGCCGTGTGAGAACCCGGGGGGCAGCTCCAGTTAGTGTCACCTGGTTCCGAAGAATTCTCTGGCTCTGGGTCCACACGGAGTCTCCCCCCACCCCCCGCCCATGAAGGGGTCCACACGGAGTCCCCCCCATGGAGGGTCCACACGGAGTCCCCCCATGAAGGGTCCACACGGAGTCCCCTCTCCCCCCATGGAGGGTTCACACGGAGTCCCCTCTCCCCCCATGAAGGGTCCACACGGAGTCCCCTCTCCCCCCATGGAGGGTTCACACGGAGTCCCCCATGGAGGGTCCACACGGAGTCCCCCCATGAAGGGTCCACACGGAGTCCCCCCTCCCCCCATGAAGGGTCCACACGGAGTCCCCCCCCCATGGAGGGTCCACACGGAGTCCCCTCTCCCCCCATGAAGGGTCCACACCGAGTCTCCCCCCATGGAGGGTCCACACGGAGTCCCCCCTCCCATGAAGGGTCCACACGGAGTCCCCCCTCCCCCCATGGAGGGTCCACACGGAGTCCCCCCCCATGCATGCAGGGTCCACGTGTCCCCTCAAGCCGGGAGCCGGCCGGTCCACACGGAGTCCCGGTCGGTCGGTCGGAGTCCCCCTCTCCCCGGGCTGGGAGGGGAGCGGCGGGTCGGCTGAGGACGACGAGCAGACGTGAGCTCTGGGCTCCCTGCTGTGCGCTTAGTGGGGGGTCTGCTTCCCTGTCATCTCCACGCTGTTCGGCCGGCTCGGTGTGTGTTTATCTACGTGCGCATTGAATTTAACTTGGGAGGCACAGCGGCGGGGGGGGACCTCAGTGAGGACAGGGAATCTCCGGCCGGCTCCCCCCACGGAGCCCGCTCTCCCTGCTCCGACCGCCCGGCTGCTCTCGGCCTTCGGGTCCCGCGGGGACTGGGTTAGAGCGTTCCCGGGGCAGCGCCGCCCGCCTGTGGGAGCGGCCGCAGCGAGCGGACCGACGGGCTCGGGGCGTGTGGGCACCGGGCACGGGCGCCCGGGCGGCCGGCGGGCTGTGGTCCGAGGGCCGGCCTCCGCGCCCCTCCCTCCCCGGGGCCCCACCCCCCCCCCCCGCCCGGCCCCTCCCTCCCCGGGGCCCCATCCCCCCCGGGGGCCCTCCCTCCCTCCCTCCCTGCCCCCACCCCCTCCCCCTCCCCGGCCTCCGCGCCCCTCCCTCCCCGGCCCTCCCCCCCCCCCTCCCTCCCTCCCCTCCCCGGGCCCTCCCTCCCTCCCTCCCTCCCTCCCTCCCTCCTCCCCCCCCCCCCCCTCCCCGTGTCCCCCCTCCCCCCCCCCCCCCACCCCCTCCCCGGGGCCCCTCCCTCCCCCCTCCGCAGGAGCGGAGCGGAGCGGCCCGGGAGCCGCAGCCCGCAGCCCGCAGCCCGCGATGTGCGCCGCCGCCCGCGCTGCCGGCCATGGCGAGGCCCCGGGTGCCCTGCGCGCTGCTGCTGGGCCTGGCGCTGCTGCTGCCGCCGCGCCCGCTCCCCGCCGCCCGGCCCGGCCGCTCGGACCTCAGCCTCATCCAGCAGCGCCAGCGGCCGCGGGACCGGCACCGGGACCGGGACCGGGACCGGGACCGGGCCGCGCGCGACCCGCCCGAGGGGCCCGGGGCCTCCGCCTCCCCGCCGCCAGGTAGGTCCCCGGCCCGGCCGCCCTCGCCCCTTCCCCGCCGGGCAGCGCGCGCGCGGGCGCGGGCTGCCCGCCCGCCGGAGCCCCCGGGCACCCCGCCCCCGCAGCCCGCAGCCCGACGATGTGCCCCCGCCGCCCTCCCTGCCGGGCACCCCGACCTCCCCGGGCACCCCGACCCCTGCCCACCGGCCTGGCGCTGCTGCTGCCGCCGCCCGACCTCCCCGCCGCCCACCCCGACCCCTGCCCTCCGCCTCCCCCAGCAGCCCAGGGCCTCCCCGGGCACCCCGACCTCCCCGGGCACCCCGGACCCCTGCCCGCCGGCCCGCCCTGGGGGGCCCCCAACCCCCGCCCCCCGGCCGCCCTGGGGTCCCCGGCCCGGCCCGGGCACGCCCCTTCCCCCCCGGGCACCCCGACCTCCCTGGGCACCCCAACCTCCCTGGGCACCCCGACCTCCCCGGGCACCCCGACCCCTGCCCGCCAGCCTCCCTGGGCACCCCGGCCTCCCTGGGCACCCCGACCCCTGCCCACCGGCCTCCCTGGGCACCCCGGCCTCCCCGGGCACCCCAACCAACCTCCCACGGGCCTCCCGGCCTCCCCCCCGCACCCCCCGACCTCCCCGGGCACCCCGACCTCCCCGGGCACCCCGACCCCTGCCCGCCGGCCTCCCTGGGCACCCCGACCTCCCTGGGCACCCCAACCTCCCCGGGCACCCCGGCCCCCTGGGCCCCCCGGCCTCCCCGGGCACCCCGACCTCCCTGGGCACCCCGACCCCTGCCCACCCCGGCCTCCCTGCCCGCCAGCCTCCCTGGGCACCCCGGCCTCCCTGGGCACCCCGACCTCCCTGGGCACCCCGACCTCCCCGGGCACCCCAACCTCCCCGGGCACCCCGGCCTCCCTGGGCACCCCGGCCTCCCCGGGCACCCCGGCCTCCCTGGGCACCCCGGCCTCCCCGGGCCCCCCAAGCACCCCAACCCCTGCCCAGTCCGGACCCCCGCCCCCCAGGACTGGGTGCTGCTTTGGGGGGGTCTGCCTGGGGTGAGGAGCTCTCTGGGACACCCGGCACTGCAGTGGGTGCGGAGGGGGCGGGAGGGGAGCCGGTGCTGCCTCGATGGACCTTCTCCTCCCGCTTCCTGAACGGCTCCCCTGCCGGCTGTGCACACACTCACACTCACACTCACACAGAGACACACACACTCACACACCACACACCACACACACACAGACACACACACACACACACACTCACACACCACACACCACACACACACACACTCACACTCACACTCACACACACACACAGACACACACACCACATACACACACACTCACACACACACACACACACACTCTCACACACAGAGACACACACAGCCACACACACACACTCACACACCACACACCACACACACACACACACACACACACACACACTCTCACACACACAGACACACACACTGAAACACACACACACAACAGACACACACAGAGCTACACACACAGAGACACACACACTCACACACACACACACACTCACACACACACACAATCACACACAGATACACAAGTACACTCACAGACACACACTCACAAATACACACACAGACACACATTCACAGACACACTCAGACAAGCTCACACACACACACACACACTCAGACACACACACAGACTCACTCACATACACACAGTCACACACAGATACACAAGTACACTCACAGACACACACTCACAAACACACACACACACTCACACACACACTCACACATGGCTCTCACACACACACACACACACACTCAGACACACACGACTCACACACATTCACACACAGACACACTCACACATGCACACACATTCTACACACACACTCACATACACGGCTCACACTCTCACATTCACACACACACGCGCGCGCACACACACGACTCACACATTCACACACTCACACATGCACACACATTCTACACACACACTCACACACACTCACACATGGCTCTCACACTTACACACTCACATTCACACACAGACACACACTCACACATGCACACACATCCTACACACCCCCCCCCTCACACACTCACACACGGCTTTCACGTTCCTTCAGCATCCTGTTCTGAATCCGTTTCTGTCCTACAGACAAATAATCCTGCAGGAGACACCCTCACACCCTGTTCCCCATCCCCCGCCGCCTGCTGTGTTTAAATGCAGACATTGGAGAAAACGTCTGGATTGATTTTCGTTTATTTCTCGCTCTTATTCCGGGAAGGGTGTGAGGTAGTTTGCAGAATCCCTTCAGGATGCGATGTCACACACCACCATGAGGGGAGTTGGTGATGGAGGGAGGGGGGGCGGGGGAGGGGGAGGGGCGGAGAGGATGAAGCCTGGTGATGCTGGCACAGCAGGCCCCCCCCCCCACCCCCGGGGACCCCCTGACCTGTTGGTGGAACTTAGGAGGCAGGTTCCCAGCGCCCTCCCGCCAGGGCGGCTGTGCCCTCATTCTCCTCCTTCCTCCCCATGAACCCCGCTCCGCAGGGAGCTGGGCTCTCCATGTCACTAGCCTCGCCCCACCCCCACCCCATATGCCTCCCCTCCTGCTCTTTGGAGAGAAAAAAAGCCATCGATTTGTTGGCGAATGGGCTGAGGGTTTTTGCAGAACCTGAGCGAGTGAAGCACTTGTTTGTGTTTTTAAGTCCTGCCCAACGGTGTTCCACGCGATGCTGGGAAGGGGGTTTTAGAGAGGAGCCAGCACCGCACTGTGTGCTGCTCCAGCTCGTCCGAGAGCCATCCCAGGCCCCCGGCCGGGATGGAGACACATCCATGGGGTGCTTTCACCTGTCGGGGTGCCCTGAGCGTCCAAGAGCGATCCCAGGCCCCCGGCTGGGATGGAGACACATCCATCGGGGTGCTTTCACCTGTCGGGGTGCCCTGAACGTCCGAGAGTGATCCCAGGCCCCCGGCCGGGATGGAGACACATTGGGTGCTTTCACCTGTCGGGGTGCTGAGTGTCCGAGAGCGATCCCAGGCCCCCCGGCCGGGATGGGGACACATGTCGGGGTGCTTTCACCTGTCGGGGTGCCCTGAACGTCCGAGAGCGATCCCAGGCCCCCGGCTGGGATGGAGACACATCCATCGGGGTGCTTTCCCCTGAACGTCCGAGAGCGATCCCAGGGGCTGGGATGGAGACACATCCATCGGGGTGCTTTCACCTGTCGGGGTGCCCTGAACGTCCGAGAGTGATCCCAGGCCCCCGGCCGGGATGGAGACACATTGGGTGCTTTCACCTGTCGGGGTGCTTTCACCTGTCGGGGTGCTGAGTGTCCGAGAGCGATCCCAGGCCCCCGGCCGGGATGGGGACACATCCATCGGGGTGCTTTCACCTGTCGGGGTGCCCTGAACGTCCGAGAGTGATCCCAGGCCCCCGGCCGGGATGGAGACACATTGGGTGCTTTCACCTGTCGGGGTGCTTTCACCTGTCGGGGTGCTGAGTGTCCGAGAGCGATCCCAGGCCCCCGGCCGGGATGGAGACACATCCATCGGGGTGCTTTCACCTGGCGGGGTGCCCTGAGCGTCCGAGAGCGATCCCAGGCCCCCGGCCGGGATGGAGACACATCCATCGGGGTGCTTTCACCTGTCGGGGTGCCCTGAGCGTCCGAGAGCGATCCCAGGCCCCCGGCCGGGATGGAGACACATCCATCGGGGTGCTTTCACCTGTCGGGGTGCCCTGAACGTCCGAGAGCGATCCCAGGCCCCCGGCTGGGATGGAGACACATCCATCGGGGTGCTTTCACCTGTCGGGGTGCCCTGAACGTCCGAGAGTGATCCCAGGCCCCCGGCCGGGATGGAGACACATTGGGTGCTTTCACCTGTCGGGGTGCTTTCACCTGTCGGGGTGCTGAGTGTCCGAGAGCGATCCCAGGCCCCCGGCCGGGATGGGGACACATCCATCGGGGTGCTTTCACCTGTCGGGGTGCTTTCCCCGGCCGGGATGGAGACACATTGGGTGCTTTCACCTGTCGGGGTGCTTTCACCTGTCGGGGTGCTGAGTGTCCGAGAGCGATCCCAGGCCCCGGCCGGGATGGGGACACATCCATCGGGGTGCTTTCACCTGGCGGGGTGCCCTGAACGTCCGAAAGTGATCCCAGGCCCCCGGCCGGGATGGAGACACATTGGGTGCTTTCACCTGTCGGGGTGCTTTCACCTGTCGGGGTGCTGAGTGTCCGAGAGCGATCCCAGGCCCCCGGCCGGGATGGAGACACATCCATCGGGGTGCTTTCACCTGTCGGGGTGCCCTGAGCGTCCGAGAGCGATCCCAGGCCCCCGGCCGGGATGGAGACACATCCATCGGGGTGCTTTCACCTGTCGGGGTGCCCTGAGCGTCCGAGAGCCATCCCAGGCCCCCGGCCGGATGGAGACACATCGGGGTGCTTTCACCTGTTGGGGGTGCTTTCACCTGTCGGGGTGCTTTCACCTGTCGGGGTGCTGAGTGTCCGAGAGCGATCCCAGGCCCCCAGCCCGGATGGAGACACATTGGGTGCTTTCACCTGTCAGGGTGCCCTGAGCATCTGAGAGTGATCCCAGGCCCCCGGCTGGGATGGAGACACATCCATCGGGGTGCTTTCACCTGTCGGGGTGCCCTGAGCGTCCGAGAGCGATCCCAGGCCCCTGGCTGGGATGGAGACACATCAATCGGGGTGCTTTCACCTGTCGGGGTGCCCTGAGCGTCCGAGAGCGATCCCAGGCCCCCGGCCGGGATGGAGACACATCCATCGGGGTGCTTTCACCTGTCGGGGTGCCCTGAGCGTCCGAGAGCGATCCCAGGCCCCCGGCCGGGATGGAGACACATCCATCGGGGTGCTTTCACCTGTCGGGGTGCCCCGAGCGTCCGAGAGCAATCCCCGGCCCCCGGCCGGGATGGAGACACATCCATCAGGGTGCTTTCACCTGTCGGGGTGCCCTGAGCGTCTGAGAGCGATCCCAGGCCCCCGGCCGGGATGGGGACACATCCATCGGGGTGCTTTCACCTGTCGGGGTGCCCTGAACGTCCGAGAGTGATCCCAGGCCCCCGGCCGGGATGGAGACACATTGGGTGCTTTCATGTCGGGGTGCTTTCACCTGTCGGGGTGCTGAGTGTCCGAGAGCGATCCCAGGCCCCCGGCCGGGATGGGGACACATCCATCGGGGTGCTTTCACCTGTCGGGGTGCCCTGAACGTCCGAGAGCCATCCCAGGCCCCCGGCCGGATGGAGACACATCGGGGTGCTTTCACCTGTTGGGGTGCCCTGAGCGTCCGAGAGCCATCCCAGGCCCCCGGCCGGATGGAGACACATCGGGGTGCTTTCACCGGGGGGTGCTTTCACCTGTCGGGGTGCTTTCACCTGTCGGGGTGCTGAGTGTCCGAGAGCGATCCCAGGCCCCCAGCCCGGATGGAGACACATTGGGTGCTTTCACCTGTCAGGGTGCCCTGAGCATCTGAGAGTGATCCCAGGCCCCCGGCTGGGATGGAGACACATCCATCGGGGTGCTTTCACCTGTCGGGGTGCCCTGAGCGTCCGAGAGCGATCCCAGGCCCCCGGCTGGGATGGAGACACATCAATCGGGGTGCTTTCACCTGTCGGGGTGCCCTGAGCGTCCGAGAGCGATCCCAGGCCCCCGGCCGGGATGGAGACACATCCGTCGGGGTGCTTTCACCTGTCGGGGTGCCCTGAATGTCCGAGAGCGATCCCAGGCCCCCGGCCGGGATGGAGACACATCCATCGGGGTGCTTTCACCTGTCAGGGTGCCCCGAGCGTCCGAGAGCAATCCCCGGCCCCCGGCCGGGATGGAGACACATCCATCGGGGTGCTTTCACCTGTCGGGGTGCCCTGAGCGTCTGAGAGCGATCCCAGGCCCCCGGCCGGGATGGGGACACATCCATCGGGGTGCTTTCACCTGTCGGGGTGCCCTGAACGTCCGAGAGTGATCCCAGGCCCCCGGCCGGGATGGAGACACATTGGGTGCTTTCACTTGTCGGGGTGCTGAGTGTCCGAGAGCGATCCCAGGCCCCCAGCCGGGATGGAGACACATTGGGTGCTTTCACCTGTCGGGGTGCCCTGAGCTTCTGAGAGCCATCCCAGGCACCCTGCCGGGATGGAGACACATCCATCGGGGTGCTTTCACCTGTCGGGGTGCCCTGAGCGTCCGAGAGCGATCCCCGGCCCCCGGCCGGGATGGAGACACATCCATCGGGGTGCTTTCACCTGTCGGGGTGCCCTGAGCGTCCGAGAGCGATCCCAGGCCCCGGCCGGGATGGAGACACATTGGGTACTTTCACCTGTCGGGGTGCTGAGCGAGGAGGCTCTGACCCTCTCAGCAGTGCCTGGCGCTCCCACGTGGTCCGAGCTGAGGGCACCCTGGACGGGCTTTCCCACGGGCTCCTGTAACGGAGGGCTGAGGCCTGGTCGCCCGGCTGCCTGAGCTGTTCGCTCACTTAAGGAAGTGACGGCAGGAGTGAAGGGCAGGAGTGGCGGAGGCGCGTTCATCACACAGGGTGGGGGGGCCTCCCTCAGTTCCTAGGGAGAAGGCGGGAGTGTGGCCGGGGGTGTGGTTGCAGTGCGTTTCATTCGGTTTATCTTTGGGGAACAGTGAGTGGTTGTGACTGGGCATGTAGGTGCGCGGGGAGGGTGCGCGAGGTGCAGCCCCGGGACACATCTCGTATCGTGTGCACGGACATGGTTACGGTTGCTCCTGTGTCCTTATACGTGAGGCGTGTTTTTGGAGAGGGCGGTGTGGGAAGCTCACAGGCTCTGTTCCCGGTGAGTGAGCTAAAGAGCCACGGCCGTGGGTCAGCCCGAGCCCACAGGTCGCCCCTGAGCATTTGCTGCCCTCGGAAATGGGCTCCCCGGCCAGGCCGAGCTAGCAGCAGCTGGAGGCCGCTCTCCCCTTTGGATGTCAGCGTGCGGGAGGCAGGGCTACACGGCGAAGGGACAGCGTCCCGGCCCGAGGCCTCCAGGGAGACGGCCGCCTGCTCTGGCCTAGTTCCTCGCCTTGCACCCCCCTCCCCCCACTCCGTGGCCTTTGAAAACGTTCCGTGGGACCTTCCTGCCCACCGCCCTCAGACTGGATGCCGGACCCTGGAAAGGGCCTGCAGAGGCCTCCACCCTGCCCCGAGCCTCCCCCACGGCCCCCCTACCTCCCACAGCCCCGACCCTCGCTCCGACCCTCACCCCCTCTGCGGCAGCCACCCTGCCCTCCGCCTCCGTTTGCAAGGGGGCCCGGGCCTCTTCACTTGCCTCTTTTGCCTGGAATCCTGGAACTTCCAATCCTTCGGGTCTGCTCAGGTGTCACTGTAACAGGGAAGCCCTTTTTATTTATTTTATTTTTTTTTATTAATTTTTTTGGGGGAGAGAGAGAGACAGACATCAGTAGGCTTCCTCTGCATGTCTCCCACTGGGGGTCAAGCCTGCAGCTGAGCCTGTGCCCTGACCAGAGTTGACCCAGCAGCCTTTCCGTGCTTGGATGACTCAGCAACCGAGCCACTGGCCAGGGCAGGGGAGCTTCCCGGCCAGGGCACCCCAACAGGGGAAAGCACCCCGATGTGTCTCCATCCTGACTGGGTGCCGGGTATGAACCCACCATCTGTGTGCCGTCCCTAACGATTCCCCCACGGCACGCAGTGTCCTTGTCTCTTAGAAGCCCATCTCCCTTGCTGGATTGCAAGCTCTATGTCAGCATCCACTTTGTTCTGTTCACTGTGATATTAAACTACAGGCCCGGGGCACAACATTCGTGCACGGGTAGGGTCCCTAGGCCTGGCCGGCGATCAGGGCCGGTCGGGGCTTTCCGGCTGCCGGCCAGGGCCTCCCTTCGTTCACGCAGCCCCCTGGTGGTCAGCATACGTCATAGTGAGCGATCGAACTCCTGGTCTCCCAGTCGAACTCCCGAGGGGACACTTTGCATATTAGCCTTTTATATATCTACTAGAGGCCCGATGCATGAAGATTCGTGCAAGAATGGGCCTTCCTTCCCCTGGCTGCCAGCACCGCCTTTGCTCCGGCCGAGAGCCGCCTTTCCGCCTTCCCACACTGCCCAGAGGCCCGGAGCAGTTAGGGGGGGTTAATTTGCTCGGAGCCGGCATATGCAAATTAACCCATCATCTTTGTTGGGTTAATTTGCATACTCACTCCGGATTGGCTGGCAGTCGTCACGAAGGTACGGTCAATTTGCATCTTACTCTTTTTATTAGTGTTGATCGGTTGCTCTGCATGTCTCTGATGCCTGAAAGAGCACCTGGTATGCCTCGGCAAGCATGGGTTTGTTGAATGAATGGGTGGATGAATGAATGAATGGATGGATGAACAAAAATGCTGGCATCAGGCCCAACCAGCGTGGCTTAGTGGTTGAGCTTTGACCTATGAACCAGGAGGTCACGGTTCAATTCCTGGTCAAGGGCACAGGCCCAAGTTGCGGGCTTGATCCGCCAGTGCAGGGCATGCAGGAGGCAGCCGATCAATGATTCTCTTTCATTGATGTTTCTCTCCCTGTCCCTTCCTCTCTGACATCAATAAAAACATATTTAAAAAAATGCTGGCCTCAGAATCCCTTTCGCTCATGTAACCACTGGTGAAATTCTTCTTGGAATTTAGCAGGGGATATAGCAAAATAAGGAAATGTTAGGTAGAAGTATTTGTAAGTAGAGGTTATAAATATATGTATAAATTTTGGATTTTTAATACTCGCTGATTTCAGTGTTTGTCTTATGCCGACCAGAGCCGACTGATGGGTACCAACGCCAGAGTCCAGTTACTGGGTTCTGTCCGGAAAATTCTGTCCTGTGTGCACCGACAATCCTCTTACGGCCTGGGAGGCATTAGCGTGCCTTGGAATAGCTGTGGCTGAGCAGCTGTCATACTTTGCCGCTGTGTGGGGTGCTGATTCTTCGGACGCGGTGTGTGAAGAAGGAAAGGGCTTTTCTCGGCAAAATCTAGAAAGCGATGGCACATCCGGTGGGCGGTGTGCGCACAGACAGCAGAGAAACGAGCCCCGGGCCTTGGTTAGTGCTCTCGGGGTTTTCCGATTCCGCGACGACGTTTCTCTGGACTCGAGAAAGAAGAACGGGGGTTAGGAAGGGTTCAGTGTGCCCTGGCCAGCGTGGCCCCTTGTTGGGCGGCGTCCTGTGCGCTGAGAGGTCGCTGGTTCGGTTCCCCTCGGGGCACATGCGAGGCGGCGAATGGATGTTTCTCCCTCCTTCCCTCCCCGCCACTCCCTGCCTCTCTCTCTCAAATCCATGCACTTGGGTGAGGATTAAAATAAAAAGGTAAAAAGGAACAGTTGAATGTGAGATTTAGAAAGGTCGGGGTTTAAAAGCCGTACGTGTACATGTTCTCACTGCCTTATACAGCGCCCTCCCTGGAGAGCAGTGAGAGGGAAGACAAGGCGGAGACCCCTCGGGCAGGGGTTTTCTCCCGAGGGTGCAGCCGCTCCGGGGTCTCAGACACGCCAGGATCAGTTATTCACACGTATGTGAGGGCCGGGAGGAACGGATCCCAGAGCTGGTGGTGGCTGAGACAGTGTCATGTTCACTCTGAGGGCCCGGTGGGTGGGAGGCCGCGGTGGGCGGGGAGCTCCATCCCAGATCCTCCCAGTGAGGGGGACCCAGGGGTCTCCTGGGGGTAATGAATGCCCTCGCGTAGGGAATAAGCCTGGTATAAACATGTTTTTATGGTATAAACATGTTTTGATTGTACATCTCACCGATACGTATCTTTAAACTTGTTATTTTGGAAAATGTCAAAACTATAGGAAGCAAATAAAGTAGTATTTAAAAGGAGATTAACCAAAGAACTTGTATGCATATATGCATCACCCATGCACACAGCCGATGGTGGGGTAAAGGGGGGAATGAAGGGAACATCTTTCATCAATGAAGATAAATAAATAAAAACCCGCATGCGTCACAGCTGTGACAAAGGTCACACTCAGCTGGGAATTTTGTACCCACACCTCCACCCATTCCCACCTCGCGGGTTCTTTTCCCCTTTGAGGTAAAATACGCTGACGTGCGCACCCCTTCGTGTACTGTCTGATGGACGGGTGTCCACCTGTGACCAGCTCCGATCGAGACGCGGAACTTGCCCATCCCCTCGCTGTCCCCGCGTGGCCCCCCCAGGCAGTGCCTCCTCTGACCCAGAGGCCACCCCTCCCGAGGGCTTTCCTCATAGGTTAGCGCTGAATTTCCCACGTCCTCCTGTGGACTCACATGGCTCGGACTCGGTGTGTCTAGCTGCTTCCGCTCGGTCCACTTTCAGTGGGTTCCCCTGCGGTTGCTTGTTCGGTGGTTTATTTCTTTTCCTGCTGAGTCGTATTTCATGGTAGGAAGGACCACTGCTTGGTTTGTCACTGCTTCTGGGGATGGTATCGGGGTTGCTTCCAGTTTGGGTATTGTACAGGCAGCTGCTACATTCCTGTACAGATCTTTGTGTGGACATACCTTCTTTAAAAAATATATATACACTAGAGGCCCGATGCACGAAGATTCGTGCAAGAATGGGCCTTCCTTCCCCTGGCTGCCAGCACCGCCTTCACTCCGGCCAGAGCCGCCTTTCTGCTTTCCCATGCTGCCCAGAGGCCCGGAGCGGCTGGGGCGGTGCGGAACGCCATGGCGATGATGCAAGCATCCCACCCCCGGCCACTCAGTGCCCGTGTATGCAAATTAACCCGCCATCTTTGTTGCATACTCACTCCTGATAGACTGGTGGGCATCGTGAAGGTACGGTCAATTTGCATCTTTCTCTTTTATTAGGGTAGGTTTTTTTATTTCAGAGAAGAGAGAAAGAGACAGAGAGAGAGAAACATCAATGATGAGAGAGAATCGTTGATGGGCTGCCTCTTGCACGCCCCACACGGGGGGTTGAGTTTGCAACCCGGGCATGTGGCCTGACTGGAATCGAACCCTGACCTCCTGATTCATGGGTGGGATGCTCAACCATTGAGCTATCCTGGCCGGGCTGCACACGTGTTCTTGAGTGCAGTTGGAGGTGATTTTGGAGGAGTGGAATTGTTGGGCAAAGTGGTACACCTTTGAAGTTAAAATTTTTTTTTTTCATATTCTAAATACCTGAAACCTACCTCCACAAAATTTAGTTTCAAATAATGACTTTTGACATACATTATTACTGCCTGCTTTTTATGGAACTCAAATAATTTGATTTAAACAAGCCTGATTGAAGTCCCCCATCCACGAAAGCATTTATTTGCTGCTGCTGTTCAGGGAATCTGAGACTCAGTAGGAGAGGTGGGATGAGAGGTGGGCGGTTCTGTCTGACGTGCTCGTGTTGTGGAGGCCCTGTTCCCAGACGGGGTGGTGATTTCCTTCCAGGGTTTTAATAACCGAAGGGACTGGCTTCTTGGTGTCGCTCACAGGTGGACACACACACACCGTCGTGTGGACTCCAGTCCCGCTTGCTGGAGAGGTGGGTTCTCCGCGTGCTTCGTGTGACTGACCAGAAACTAGCAGATATTTTCCGGAAACAAACCCATCCCCTCGGGGTGTGAGCCGGACCTGGACGCTCCTCACGCTCCGACGCGGTTCGCTGCAGCATTGTCACCCTCCATCCACTTGGCTGAGTGCAGTGTGTCTGAACGTTTCCTCTGTCCACATGGTCTGGGGTGGGAAATGGCAGTCGGCGTTTCCGTCTGCTGTTGGTAAAAAGTGTGCTTTGGCCCGGCCGGCCGGCTCCGTGGTTGAGATTTGACCTATGAACCAGGAGGTCACGGTGCGATTCCCGGTCAGAGCGCAGGCCCGGGTTGTGGGCTCGATCCCCAGTGGGGGGCGTGCAGGAGGCAACCGATCTGTGATTCTCTCTCATCATGGATGCTTCTCTCTCTCCCCCCCTCTCCCTTCCTCTCTGAAATCAATACAAATATTTTAAAGTGTGCTTTGCAGTATTTACCTGGACAATGGTGACTGGACGTGCCGGGAGGAAGTGCATCCTGTGCTTCGGGAATCGGCTCCTGGTTGCTCGGGCGATTCTGTTTGGAGGCGTCTCTCGCACGACGGGCCTTTCGTGGAGGCGGAGTCTGTAGTCCCAGCGGCAGGTCCTGGGCCCACGTGGTTTCCTCTGATGATGGGGGTCCCGGGGAGCAGGCAGGTCTTCAAGACGTGCTGGCGGTGTCTGAGCACAAGGCCCGCTCCCAAGGCCGGGACGAGTGAGTGGTTCCGAGTGCGTTCAGGCAGGGGAGGGTGCCAGGCCGTGGTACCCCTGGCGGACGTGCCAGAGCCGCCTCGAGGCTGGCCGGCTGGCACCTGGAGCCGTTGGTGCTGCACAGCCTCCTGGCCGGGTTCTGTGTCTTTCCCGGGAACGAAGGCCTCATGGTAATTTCATGTACACGCGACGGAGAGCTACATCTCTCTTCCTGTGCCTTTTCTCCTCAAGTACGTTTCTAGGTCATAGCAATTTGGGGAACAATTGAGAATTAAACGTTGGCCGGTGTTATCAGTTCTTTTTAAAAATAATATATTTTATTGATTTCAGAGAGCAAGGGAGAGGGAGAGATAGAAACATCAATGATGAGAGAGAATCATTGATCGACTGCCTCCTGCACGTCCCCTACTGGGGACCAAGCCCGCAACCCAGGCCTGTGCCCTTGGCTGGAATCAAACCTGGGACCCTTCAGTCTGCAGTCCGAGGGTCTATCCATTGAGCCAAACCAGCTAGGGCATTTATCAGTTCTTATATTTAGTTTTTTTTCCCGTAAAGAAATATTTCTAAACTGTATGGTTTCGTTCACTTGTTAGCTTTGCTGGAGGTTAGAGCCTGAGACACCTAAGCCAACAGCCGTCTGTGTGTGGCCCTGCAGCGGCTCCGCGGACAGTGGGAGCCGGGAGCGGTGTCCGACCTCCCCTCTGGGCTACTGCGTGAGCCCCTGGCTCATCTCGGGGTGAGTGCCCCAGGGAGGTTCTATTTTATTTTATTTATTTATTTTAAAAAATACATTTTTTTATTGATTTCAGAGAAAAAAGGGAGAGGGAGAGAGAGAAACATCAATGATGAGAGAGAATCATCAATCGGCTGCCTCCTGCACACCCCCTACTGGGGATGGAGCCTGAAACCCAGGCATGTGCCCTTGAATCGAGCCTAGGACCCTTCAGTCTGCAGGCCGATGCTCTATCCACTGAGCCGCACCAGCCAGGGTTGTTTTTGTGTTTTCTTAGCATGTGAAGTGTTCCTGTTCCTGTGCACGTGTGATGTGAAATCAGCAAGCGTGGCATTCACATGACCTCTCCTGCCAGGGCAGCCCCTGAAAGGCCCGGCGGCCTGGCAGGTGCCTGGGTCAGTCCCCCAGCCTCTGGCTTTTCACGGCGTCTGCAAAATGGCCATTGAGGCACAACCGCCATCGTTAGTGAACCCCAGGCCTTTGCCTGTGTCACGTTCAGGTTTCATTCTGTCATGACTGGGAGGGATGCCTGATCCTGAATAGCCCTCTGTTCGGACACGTGGGCGGCCGGCCTGGGAACTGCCCCTGCTCGCCGGTCCGTGAAGGACGGGCAGCCGGGACGAAGCTGATACCTGTCAGAAGGGCGTGTCTCCGAGGCGCCTGGACCCCGGGTCTGATGACAAACCGCAGGCATCTCCGCAGATGAGGGCACCCGTGGCGGTGACTGATTTCCGAGGAGGCGTGTGTGAACACCTGTGCCCCCCACACCTGCTGACACACGTCAGAACCGTGGGTCCCAAACAGTTTTGGGGTCAGAAGAGAACGTTCAGACGACAGCAGCTGAAATCTGCTTGTCATTGGTTCTGTCATCACCAGGGCTGCTCCAGGCTTTCGGCATCAATGGTGTCACTTCTCCACTCCCTGAAACCCGTATTTCCCCGCCTTTTAAAACAGTATTTTTATTGATTTCAGAGGGGAAGGGAGAGGGAGAGAGAGAAACATGAGTAATGAGAGAGAATCACTGATCGGCTGCCTCCTGCACGCCCCACGCTGGGGATGGAGCCCGCAACCCGGGCATGTGCCCTGACCGGGAATCAAACCCTGACCTCCTGGTTCATAGGTCAACTCCTGAGCCACACCAGCCGGGCCATTTATTATCCTACCTAATAATAGACAAATATGCAAATTGACCATACCTCCGACACACCCACAAGCCATGCCCACAAGCCAAGCCCACCATCCAATCAGAGCAAGTATGCAAATTAACTCAAACCAAGATGGCTACAGCCACAGAGAGCAAGGTTTCCTAGGTAACAGAGGAAGCCAAGCTTTCCGCCTGCCCTGGCCAGGCCTAAGCCTCCACTCAAGCTACAAAGTTTCAATTATAGAAGGTAAACAAATTCAAACAAATGGCGGCAGAATGGAGCTTGAGAGAGCAGGCCAGGGTTGCCGCCAGCAACAGGGGAAGCAAAGCTTTCCGCACACCCTAGCCGGGCCCACCTGCTTAAGGCAACAAAGTTTCAATTATAACCCCAACAGAAATGGCTGCCGGCCTCGGAGGGAGCCCCAGGCTTGGCTCCGCTCCAGGCTACTAAGTTTCAATTGTAGAAGGAAAATAAATTCCAGATACCAGGGCCTCTGCTTGGGTCGCCAGGGGGTGTGGCCGGCCTGCAAACCACCACAGGCCCCTCGCTCAGGCCGCCCCATGCCCCAAGGGAACCCCCACCCTGATCCGGGACGCCCTTCAGGGCAAACCAGCTGGTCCCCACCCGTGCACCAGGCCTCTATCCTATCTAATAAAAGAGTAATATGCAGATTGATCATCACTGCAACACACAATATGTCTGCCCCCATGTGGTCAAAGATCCTGCCCCCATGTGGACACAAGATGGCCACCACAAGATGGCCAGCAGGAGAGGGTAGTTGGGAGGCACCCGGCCTGCAAGGGAGGGCAGTTGGAGGTGATCAACTCTGCAGGAGAGGGCAGTTAGGGGTGACCAGGCCGGCAGAGGAGGGAAGTTGGGGGCAAACAGGCTGGCAGCGGAGTGGTTAGGGGGTGATCAGGCTGGCAGGCAGAAGTGGTTAGGGGCAATCAGGAAGGCAGGCAGGCAAGCAGTTGGGAGCCAGCAGTCCTGGATTGTGAGAGGGATCACAGATTGGAGAGGGTACAGGCTGGGCTGAGGGACAACCCCCCTCCGTGCACGAATTTCGTGCACCGGGCTTCTAGTTTTTAAACAAAACTCGATCTCCGATGGCAGAGAACACCCGTGTGGACAAGGCACGGAGACCACGGGGTCACAGTGTGTATGGGAGGACGTGGGGGTGCTGTGTGTATGGGAGGGCGTGCGGGTCACAGTGTGTATGGGAGGGCGTGGGGGTGCTGTGTGTATGGGAGGGCGTGCGGGTCACAGTGTGTATGGGAGGGCGTGCGGGTCACAGTGTGTATGAGAGGGCGTGCGGGATGCTGTGTGTATGGGAGGGCGTGCGGGTCACAGTGTGTATGGGAGGGCGTGCAGGGTGCTGTTCGAACGTGGCTGTGGAAGGAGTCGTGCTGTGAACACACCCACGTGCAGTCTCACCTTGAGCACGGGGAGAGTTGTTTTCCTCCCTTTCCTGCCTTTTTTTTCTTTCGGTGCTGCCTTTATTTTTGTCTCCCATTAGCACTCGGCTCTGTCACCTCTGGGGCCAGGATGATCTGCCTCTCACCCTCCCCTCTTCTCACCTCCCTTCCTGCCACTTCACCGTGAATTTAGACATCCTTACCCCAAACAGGAACTTTTTTTCTCCTCCAGGCACTGCCCCAGGGCCTCTGACTTTTAAAAACAAGTTTTAAATCTCCATGGCAAACAAGGGCATTTAACTAACCGTCCTCAGGAATTACCAAGTAACAGTTCTCTTTGCCATAATAAAGGGGGGCCTAGTCCTTTAAAAGCTGGGTGACTTCTGGGGGAGGCTGGAGAGGGAAGGCCTTGGGGATGAGAGGCCTTGGGGTGGGGGGCCGGGTGGGGGCGGAGGGAGGCGGGGCTCAGGTGTGGTCCGGGCGGAGCCCTGGTTTCTGTTCCTGTCACCTGTGCTGTTCTGTGGCCGACATCTCACCAGGGAGGACGCTAGGCTGTGTGGTTTGGTGGCAGGAGCATGGGCTTGGGGTTCTGGCAATGGGTCCAAAGTCTGCCCTGTCTCTTCTTTATTTAAAATATATACATACACACACACACACACACACACACACACACACACACACACACAAGAGAAATATGCAAATTGATCATCCCTCCGCTATGACCACCAGCCAATCAGAGCAAGTATGCAAATTAACCAAACAAAGATGGCGGTTAATTTGCATATGCAGATGCAGAGTGAAGACTGAAGACAGCGTAGAAGGAAGCCAAGCGCTGCAGAAGGGAGTGAAGCTGTGGAGAAGCAAGTGGGGTGGCGGAGACAGGAGGGAAGCAAGCGGGGTGGTGGAGAAGCCCTATTCTTTTTTTTTTTTTTTTTTTTTAGTATTTTTTTAATTGATTTTTTACAGAGAGGAAGGGAGAGGGATAGAGAGCTAGAAATATCGATGAAAGAGAAACATTGACCAGCTGCCTCCTGCACACTCCCTACTGGGGGTGTGCCCGCAACCAATGTACATGCCCTTGACCGGAATCGAACCTGGGACCTTTCAGTCCGCAGACCGACACTCTACCACTGAGCCAAACCGGTTTTGGCAAGAGAAGCCCTATTCTTGCAGGAATCTTCCTGCAATGGGCCTCTAATACACACACACACACACACACACACACACACACACACATGCACTTACTTGTATTGATCTCAGAAAGGAAGGGTGAGGGACAGAGAGAAACATCAATGATGAGAGAGAATCATTGATCAGCTGCCTCCTGCACAGCCCCTACTGGGGATCGAGCTGGGACCTGGGCATGTGCTCTGATCGGGAATCAAAGTGTGACCTCCTGGTTCAGAGGTCAACACTCAGTCACTGAGCCACCCGCTCCTGTGTGAGCTCGGGGGCGTGCCGATGAACTTGCTCGGAGAGGAAGGAGACTGCCCTTGTGGGATTGTTAAGCAGTGGGGTTGGTGTATGTAAAATATCCAGAACTTACAGGCCCAGTGCTGTCACCATCAGCGACAACAGTGGTAAATTAAGTATTTCACAGGCTCACCGTCTGTCTTGACGTCTAGCCCGTACCGGTTAGTCAGGGCCGACTAGGTAGACAGAGGCGGTGACCCCGGGTCTACAGCTTTCTGGCCAAGAAGGCTGGGCGTGTGCTCGCTGTTTCACGGGGTTTCCTGTCGTTGATGTAAAAGCACGTCAGAACTTCTGCAATGAGACCTGTGAAAGCATCTTCTGGAGTGAAATTACTGTTTTTTTTAAAACAACGTAGAGTTGACATTGTCTTTGGAACATTATCTACGCAAGCGAGCAGCATGGTGGACAGCCAGCAGCCGGGGGGGGGGGGGGGGCGGGGGCGGCGTCTCTCATCACATCTTCCCTTTTGTTTTCTGAGAAGGCAGATGGGCCCTTAAGAGAGACTGAATGGAAACAGTTTTTTTCTTCTTTTTTTGTGTCCAGAAAACCTCAACGCGGACTAGAATATCCTCAGCGTATAAACAGCCCGCGGCGGCTGGCGGGGCCTTGGGGAACTTGTGTGGGAAGGACAGGGCTTCTTCCCCTGAAGGGACAAGCTGCTGGCAGCCCTGCGTCCTGCTGGCGCGTGTGATTAGTCCGTTAAATGGCGAGTGTTCGGCAAACACTCCTTAGGAATGAATTCTGCTGCAAAGAACATACCTCAGAGGAGGAGTGAATGGTTTCTCTCTAGTGTTGCGGTCGCTCCACCCCTAATGGAGACCGCTGGTGGATTAATGTATTGATTAGCGTATCGATCAGGCCTGGGAAATCGTGTTCTGTGGAAGTCCGGGCCTTTGAATTTTCCAGTTGGTCTGGCCCGTTGCCTCCAACCAGTTTGAGATTTTCTGATGTGAACGGCTCTTACAGCGGAAATAACACGTGAAGGGGTTTTGATGGAAAGGGAATGGAGGATGGGATGGAACTCCACACGTCGGGGAGGGGTGGTGCTGTCATTTCTCTAAGGAGGCGGCAGGGGCCTCGGGATTGTGGGCCCCATGGAAGCCATCAGGAGCTGACCGACAGTTTCTCGTGACGTAGTTTCCGTCCAAATTAAAGTAAAACACAGACAAACAGGGGAAGGCCTGGAGAGTGGTTGGGATGGAAACATGCAGCACGTGGTTTGGGATGATCTCGGGCCTCGGACTGACCAGAAGCGAAGGGCTGGGCCGCGGCTTGGGGACCTTCGGGGGCGGGGCAGGGAGGCAGGGGACCTGGATCACGGTGGCAGCTCCTGAGTGGGTGGGCCCCCGGTGGGTGTTTGCCTCTTGATTGGCCAGGTGGCACTGATTGGCACGGGTGGCAAAGGCGAATACAGCTGCTGTGTCCACGTGGGTGGCCGCGTGAATGTGAGCTCTGACCTCTGACCTCTGTCACGAGCCCGTGATTCAGGCTTCGCAGCAGAGGGGATGGCTTCGTCTGTGAGGCAGCCACGGGGGGCGATGCCCTGAAGGGGGGCTGGAGACGCTTCCTCCTCAGAGCGAGGGGCCCGCGGTGTGCACGCAGGATGAGAGGGAATTTGAAATCGGGTCAGCCTTTCTGTGTAAAAACCGTGGCAGACGTAGTACACGGTGCACGTAGCTTTCCGGAGTTCCGTCCTATTTTTCTCACTCGGCGTCAGGTTTGGGGAGCTTTCCGTGTTGGCACACTCACCTCTCGTGAATCCGATTTTCCTGCTGCATCCGGTTCCACTGCAGACACGCCAGCCGGGGGTGGGGGGCAGCCGGTGTCTCCAGGGTTCTGCCGTTTCGCAGGGTGCAGTGACCCCACCCCCACCCCCGCCCCGCAGGGCTCCCCTTCGACGCCTGCACACCCCTCAAAGCCTGTGTCCCCACCTGTTGTTAGTTCTCAGGAACCTCCGAGGGAGGGCGGGGGTGGGTGGGTGGGAAGAGGTTAGCATCTATGCCTAACCCAGGGGCACTGACGGCGGGTGGGGAAGGCCTGGGTGGGGTGGATAGGGGGTCAGTGGGGGGAAGAATTGGTGCGGTGTTCGTGCAGAGAATGGGGTCACTGAGTTCATACAGCGTCTACAGCTTCAGTGTGTCCGTACGACAAATCGCTAAAGTGGTTGCACAATGTGCACGTTCCTGGTTGTAGGTAAGTGCCCAGGGGGAGCGGAGTGTGTCCCCCAGCATGCCTTTTGGGGTGTTGGTTATTTTAAGGTGGTCACTCTGAGAAATGGAGACTCAGGAGCAACCTTTGACCTTCCTCTAAGGGCGTAAAAGACATTGGTTAGAGGCCCAGCTAGGGAAGGTGCTGTCTATTCAGAGACAACTGTGGTTTCACCGGGGAGGCGGCGGTGGGGGACCAGCAGGGCCATTTGGTCCAAGTCCTCCGTGGCGCCCCCCTCCCCACCCCAGGGTGGCCCAGCAAACAGCTGTCACTCACCGGGGACGCTTCTCTGCGTGTCCATGGCTGGCTTCTCATCGGAACGCGTAACCTCGGTAAGGCCTTTGGATGTAGTGTTGACGTGGCTTACACCTACAACGTGTGATGTTATTGCATATCGAACTTTATTTGTCTGTTTGAGAAACAAGAATCCATGTTGCTTTTCTTTGTTAGGTCAGCACGTACGCAGGTTTGACAAGCGTGTCTTTACTCTGGAAAGTGTTACAGGTGCCCCCTTTCTGCCCCAGTGGGCCCCCTGCTCCCCCACCCCGACCCCAGGCCTTCACCGAGGACGCATTGGGCATCCGGTTTCTAGAGAGGAGCGTGTGGTAGGAGCACAGGTTGGTGTAGATGCTGGGCGCAGTGCAGAAGAGGCTCGTTTGTGGAGAAATCAGGAAAGAGCTGGTTCCCGTGGGCTCGCTGACATGCACAGCAGTGGCTGCCGGAGGGATGAGCCACCCGTGGGCTCGCTGACACCTCACAGCGGTGGCTGCAGGAGGGATGGGCCACCCGTGGGCAGCTGAGGGATGGGGATGGACCACCCGTGGGCTCGCTGACTTGCACAGCGGTGGCTGCCGGAGGGATGGGCCACCCGTGGGCTCGCTGACATGCACAGCGGTGGCTGCAGGAGGGATGGGCCACCCGTGGGCTCGCTGACATGCACAGCGGTGGCTGCAGGAGGGATGGGCCACCCGTGGGCTCACTGACACCTCACAGCAGTGGCTCACTGCACGGAGGGATGAGCCACCCGTGGGCTCGCTGACATGCACAGCGGTGGCTGCAGGAGGGATGAGCCACCCGTGGGCTCGCTGACATGCACAGCGGTGGCTGCAGGAGGGATGGGCCACCCGTGGGCTCGCTGACATGCACAGCGGTGGCTGCAGGAGGGATGGGCCACCCGTGGGCTCGCTGACATGCACAGCGGTGGCTGCAGGAGGGATGGGCCACCCGTGGGCTCACTGACACCTCACAGCAGTGGCTGCCGGAGGGATGAGCCACCCGTGGGCTCGCTGACATGCACAGCGGTGGCTGCAGGAGGGATGGGCCACCCGTGGGCTCGCTGACACCTCACAGCGGTGGCTGCCGGAGGGATGGGCCACCCGTGGGCTCGCTGACACCTCACAGCGGTGGCTGCAGGAGGGATGGGCCACCCGTGGGCTCGCTGACATGCACAGCGGTGGCTGCAGGAGGGATGGGCCACCCGTGGGCTCGCTGACATGCACAGCGGTGGCTGCAGGAGGGATGAGCCACCCGTGGGCTCACTGACACCTCACAGCGGTGGCTGCCGGAGGGATGAGCCACCCGTGGGCTCGCTGACACCTCACAGCGGTGGCTGCCGGAGGGATGGGCCACCCGTGGGCTCGCTGACACCTCACAGCGGTGGCTGCCGGAGGGATGGGCCACCCGTGGGCTCACTGACACCTCACAGCGGTGGCTGCAGGAGGGATGGGCCACCCGTGGGCTCACTGACACCTCACAGCAGTGGCTGCAGGAGGGATGGGCCACCCGTGGGCTCGCTGACTTGCACAGCAGTGGCTGCCGGAGGGATGGGCCACCCGTGGGCTCACTGACTTGCACAGCGGTGGCTGCCGGAGGGATGAGCCACGTGCTGGTGACGGGAAGCGGGTTGCCTGTGCCAGCCCACCACGGCCAGCTCGGGGTCTCCCCGGGCACAGCTGGCCGCGCTTTCAGCCTCTCCGCACGCGGGGCGACCTGCCTGGATCGTGTGGCGCAACCAGGACGCGGTGTGGGCGCTGAGGGGCTTTTTCCAGAACCCTCTGCACCCCTTTCCTGTGACCGCGTGGATCTCAGGGAGTCTCGCCACGGCGCATAGCAGCCTCCGCCACGTGCCGAACACTCCGTCTCCCCAGCAGCTTCAGGCCCTGCTGGTGGATGTGGGTGTTGTTTTTCCTTCTCTCGACGTGTAGATGGTCTGTCCTCAGGGTGCTGTGGAAGTCATTTGCTGTCGGCCCTTTTTAAACCAGTGGTGACGTACGGAGGAGAAGATGAGGGGGCACGCCGTGATGGTGATAATTCAGTGACAGAGAACGTGCTGTGTGCCTGGGAGGCGGGGAGTGCAGTGGGGAAGAGGGGCGTATCGGCAGGGTACAGGTGTCCCTCGGGTGAAAACCACGTCTTTAACCACAGTCTCTGCCTGTCTAGATGCCCGAGTGGCTCCTGGAGGGGGACCTGGGGGGGAGGGGCTCTGAGGGAGGAGACCTGGGGGGGGGGGCTCTGAGGGAGGAGACCTGGGGGGGAGGGGCTCTGAGGGAGGAGACCTGGGGGGGGTGGGTGTGGGTGCTGCTGGCGGCCTGCGGGTGTGCCAGCGGGTGTGTCCTGGTCAAACTGGAGCCCAGGCGCCCCTAGCATCCTCTTCTTGGTCCAGGCAGGTCATTCTTTGTCGTGTTTCCTTTTGGGGGAGACGACTTGTTTGTGCCCTGGAGTTGTTTTGACCAGGCTTCCCGCTGAGTGTTTTGTTTTTGTTTTGATTTTAATGCTGTTTTTGCTGCTGCTTCCTCAGCCACACAACCTGGGTGAGGGGTGGGGGGAAGGAGGGTGAGGGGGAAGGAGGGTGAGGGATGGAGGAAGGAGGGTGAGGAGGAAGGAGGGTGAGGGATGGAGGAAGGAGGGTGAGGAGGAAGGAGGGTGAGCTGGTAAACATGATGAAACCAGACTCCCGAGGCTTCTCCCTGAGGGACGGAGGGACGTGCGGCTGGGAGGACCCGTCTGTTCCTCTGCGGTCTCCCTGCTTCCCCGGCCGCTGAGCCACGGGGCCTGCAGGAGACGGGGCGGGAGTGCCTGGCGGGTGAGTGTCCGATGAACCTGGACCGTTTCACTGCTGAATTGTTGTCTGAAGTTTCTAGCTCTGGACCTGGGGTGTGCGTGTGCGTGTGCGTGTGTGCGTGTGTGTGTCTGCGCGCACGCGTGTGTATCACACGAATGTCAGTCGTTTTTCCCACTTTGAGCTCCTGCCCAGGCCTAAGGTGACCGGAGGCCCAGGCGTGGGGTCCTCCGAGGGAGGACGAGTGGGTGGCTGAGGTGTGACCTTCGCAGATCACTTGTTCTGACTTCGGTGTCCGCTTTCTCAGCACACGTATGACGTGAGTGTTATTACTGCGTGTGAAATATGAAACCACCATCCTGGAGGGGAGCACGTTTTAGAAAGCATCCCACAAACCAGCCCAGCCTCCGAGCGCAGCCCTTAGCGGCCGCGCCTCACCAGGACGGAGCAGACGGGCAGGCGGGGTTTTCAGACGCGGGGTGAGCTGACGGTCTCCGGCACGTTGGGGTGTGCCCACAAACCCAGAGGCTCCGGACTTCGGACGTGCGTCTTCGCAGCGAGTGGATGAATGAACGTCCCCTGGAGTTCCGTCCCGAGTGTGCTGCCGGAGGAGCCGTGGCTCGGACACGCGGTTGAGAAGACCTGTCATCAAACTTTGTCTTTTATTGTCGTGTAAAGGGCAGCTTTATTGTGATAAAATTGGATACGTTTTGACATATGAACGTTCTTCAAAGTATCACCACCATCAAGATGGTGAATGCACTCATCACCCCCAGAGTTTCCTGGCCCCCCCCCATCTCTCCATCCTTCCCGAAGCCACCACTGACCCAATTATTGTCACTATGAAGTAGGTGGAATTTCCTAGAATGTTGTAAGTGGAACCACACAATATGTACTCTCTGTAGTTGGTATTCTTTCACTGAGCACGGTTATTTTGAGAGTCCTTCCTGCTGTTGTGTTGGTAGAAGGTTCCGTTTCATTGCCGAACGTATGACCTTGTGTGGCCCCACCAAGGTTTACCTGCTCGTCGGTGGACGGACATGTCGGTGGTCTCAGTTCCTGCTATTGAAGATGAAGCTGCTGTCCGTGTCCACACACACGTCTTTGTGTTGACATGTGTGTTCCTTTTCCTGGGGTAGAAGCTGAGGAGGGGCAGGTGGGAGCATCGCACTTCCGTCGGGACGAGCCCTGGTTCCCTGACCCTGAGCTGTGTACCCTCTTCGTCTCCTGGACGCCATGGCTTTGGTGGGGACACTGTCCTCCCTGCCTTTGCCCTCCGATCAGAGCAGCCCACGAGTGTCCTGAGTTTAAGTTGTTCCCGATGTCGTCCAAGTTCTTGCTTTGGAAGCCGGCAACCGCATCTGACTCTGAGGACAAGGAGCAGAGGGGTTTGGGAGGGACAATGATGAGGCTCACAGCTCAGCAGCTGCAGCTCCAGCTTGTGGGAGGAGGGGGACCAGGAACGCGGGAACCCCGTGGGCAGGGGCTCACAGAGGCTCAGAGCGTTCAGCTCCAGCAGCCTGAGCCTCTGTGTGAATCTTTTTTAAAATTAAATATATTTTCATTGATTTCAGAGAGGAAGGGAGAGGGAGGGAGAGATAGAAACATCCATGATGAGAGAGAATCATGGATCACCTGCCCCCTGCACACCCCACACTGGGGATCGAACCCACAACCTGGGCGTGTGCCTTGCCTAGGAATTGAACTGTGACCTCCTGGTTCATAGGTCGACACTCGGCCATTGAGCCACACCAGCCGTTTTTTTTGTTTTTGGTCGTGTTTGATTTTTTCCATTTTCTCTAGCCTCTGTGTGTCTTTACTCACGTTTCGAAGGCCTGACAAACCTCTCAGGCCCCGTCGGTGAGATGCTCCGAGCTGGTGGCCCAGCCCCGTGTCTCGGGGGCGGGGCAGGCGGCCGGGGACCTGTCGGGAATTGAGCAGCAACTTCTTGTCCTCCACACGGAACCGTTTTCCGCACTGAGCGGCCACGCGGGTGCCTTTGGGTTAGGGCCCGTGGTGTCAGACACTCCAGCCTTTTAGTTTCCCGAGAGTCTCACCTCCCACTGGAGCTGGAGCCAGGGCTCAGCATCGGCGAGAAGGGGACACTCCCCACCCTCCCGACGCTGCTGTCTCTGTAAGGATTTAGGCTCGCAGCCATGATCACAGTCACACGTTCCTCCAGTAGACGGGGTGGTGTGACCCCCAGGCTCACTGTGACCTGGCACAGAGCGGGCTTCGGAGCCCCCGAATGTGTGGGGCTTTAGGAAGAATGGAATCTGCCGGAAGGTTTTCCGCCGCCTCCTGTGGCTCCATCCTCACATCCCTGTCCCCCGAGTTTACCAGCGGCTGGCACGGCCGCTCGCAGGCCCGGAGGTGTGTCGGCGCCGGGGACACACGTTCCGGGGCCTGAGGCCGCTCCCCGCTGCTTCCCCGCAGGGTCCGTGTTCACGCTGAAGGTCCAGGTGAATGACATCATCAGCCGCCAGCCCCTGCGCCGGGCGGCGGTCGAGGTGTTTGTCAACCACACGAAGACGAACGCCACCGTGACCGGGAGCCACGGCACCGTGCTGGTCCGCGTGCCCTACACGCTGGGCCTGGGCCTCACCATCCTGGCGCACAAGGTCGGCTACGTGCTGGCCCCGCTGGCCTGGAGGCCCGGCCGGATGCCAAGTAAGAGGGGGGGGTCCCCATCCCAGCCGCGCCCTCTCTGTGGGGCCTCGGGCTCCGGGAACTGCACAGGAATGTCTGCGTGATCCGTGTAACGTGGGTTAGAGAGGAGGGCCCGTTTCCTCTCCTTTCAAATATATTTTATCGATTTCAGAGAGGAAGGGAGAGGGAGAGAGAGGGAAACATCCATGATGAGAGAGAGTCCTGGATCGGCTGCCTCCTGCACGCCCCACACTGGGGATCGAGCCCGCCACCTGGGCCTGGGCCCTGACCGGGACTCGAGCCCTGACCTCCTGGCTCCTAGGTGGACGCTCAGCCCCTCCGGCCTGGCCCCCAGTTTGTTTTTTTACCCCTTCTTAGGGCCTTGCTGGAGCAGAACCATGCATGTCGGCCCCCCCTCCCCCCAGGCTCAGTAACGTCTTTTCGTTGTGCTGTATTTCCCAGTCTACTCATCAGTGACACTTTCGCTGTTCCCGCAAAGCCAAGCGAATATATGGCTGTTTGAAGACACCGTGTTGATTACCGGAAAACTAGCTGGTACGTATGACGCCTTTTCCCCGGCTGGCGAGGACACAGTGGAGGTGGTTATTATGACGACGGCACGTCTTCAGTGACGGGTCGCTGTGGATCCTAAGGCGGAAACCTAAATGGATCAGGCTGTTTTTTTCTTCCAGAGGCCAAATCTCAGCCCAGGGTTCAGTTTTCAAAAGCCTTCATCACACTCCCGGACAGCCACCACTTCAGCAACGTGACCGGCTACCTGACCATCCTGCAGCAGTTCCTGAAGATGGACAGTTTTCTGTATACGTCCGGAGTCACTCTGAATAAATCAGGTGCTGTCTCCTTTCACACAGGAGAGTCATCTGTGGAGGAAAGTACCCACGCCTCTCGTCAGAGCTGTCACAGCCATGTAGGCTGGACGCTTGCTGAAGCTCCCGGGGTGGGGTGAGGGGGGGCGTGGCACCTCTGAAACACGGGCTAGTGGTTAAGAGGCTACAAGCACTCGATCCCCTTGTAGGCAGTGGGAGAAAGTAAACAAAGCCTTCTGCATACCCTGTTCCAAACTTTACCTAGAAGAGGTCAAGGCAGGTGTCGAAAATAGTAATGATTGTTGTGTGACCTTGTAAATTAAAAAATACATTTAAAAATAGAAATTTGATTTAGAGAAATTTACACATGTCCTTTTATATCTCGGCCTTCTGTTCATCCTTATCAAATGGATGAGACATGTCAGTAATGGATTGCTCTGGCTGAACGAGAGGAACGAGGTATTTGGGGCCCCTATCAGTGTTGCTCATATGTAGTAACTACAACCCGTGGTTTATGTAAGATTTTAATAAATGGCGTTTTTTTAGGTTTTGAAAGCATCGAGCTGATGCCCCTCGCCGCGGTGTGTGTGAAGATTTACTCGGGGGGCAGGGAGCTCCAGGTGGCCGGCTCCGTCCAGCTTTCTCTGCCGCTTCTCCACACCCAGGACGTGAGGGCGGGGGACCACGTCCCTGCCTGGACGTTTGACATGGACACAGGTGTGTGACGAGAGCGAGATGTTCTGCACACCTCCCTGGTGAATGTCTGATCTCAGGAGCAGGTTTCTGCACGTTCATTTCAGCTTTGTTGAAGTGTCGTTGACAAGTGAAGTTTCTCTATTTCCGTGTAGAATAAAGTAACTTAAAAGGCCGCATATGGAAAACAGCCCACTCACCAGGGTTGTGTCTGAGCACACCCCTTACTTGGGCCTCAGTTTCCTACACGTTGAGCGAGAGGTTGTTTGAAATCACTTTGAAGAAGGAGATCTTCTTGTTTGAGTCCTGATTTCAGATGATTCCTTCTGGCAAAGGCCTTTGTCTCTACTGCACCTTCCAGCGAAAAGAATTTTTGGGTTGATTTATCACATATGCAAACACTGCATACACTGTCCCTGCTTAATGGGAATCCCAAACAGGCGACAGATAACCAACCCCCTGCTGATAAAGTTGGATTTCACGACTCACATCCTTAAGATAATCTCAATAGGCACAATCTACACTAATAAAAGAGGAAGATGCAAATTGACTGTATCTTCACGATACCCACCAGCCAATCAGGAGTGAGTATGCAAATTAACCCAACAAACGCAACAAAGATGGCTGGTTAATTTGCATATGCAGGTGCCTAGCGGCCAGGGGTTGGGCGGGACACTTGCGTCGTTGCCATGGTGATGATGCAGGCATTCCGCATTGCCCCAGCAGCTCTGGGCCTCTGGGCAGCATGGGAAGGTGGAAAGGCAGCTCCGGGCCAGAGCAAAGGTAGAAAGGCGGCTCCAGCCAGAGCGAAGGTGGTGCCAGCAGCCAGGAGAAGGAAGGCCCATTCTTGCACTAATCTTCATGTATTGGGCCTCTAGTTTAAATATATGTTTATTGATTTCAGAGAGGAAGGCAGAGGGAGAGAGAGATAAAGCATCGATGATGAAAGAGAATCATCGATCGGCTTCCTCCTGCACGCCCCACACTGGGGATCGAGCCCACAACCCAGGCATGTGCCCTGACCGGGAATTAAACCATGACCTCCTGGTTCATAGGTCAGCACTCAACCACTGAGCCACACCGGTCGGGCTCAATAGGCACAATTTAAACGTTATTTGGAGAGTTACAATTTCCTGAAACATCCTGTATTTATTTGCAATGCTTTTATTTTGTGTAGTCATAATAAATCGTTCACATTATTTTATTGAATATCTTATTATCATAGGTACTATAGTACCATGTAACGTACGATGTGTATATTATCCCATGGTAACATATTGCTGCAGTTTTCATAACTTTTGCAAAAGTCCTGCAAGGCACTATGTGCATGACCATCAGCAAACTCCCGTCAGCTCTGAAGAGAGCGATCGATGGAGACTGACTGCGTGGCGTTTTCCTTACCTTCCTCTCTAGGCACTTGGATCAGTCACGGGCGGGGGACGGTCAAGGACGCTAACAACCATTTAGTTTGGACGTACGACGCGCCGCATCTGGGCTACTGGATAGCAGCTCCGCTTCCAGGAACTAGAGGTTCGTAAACATGGAACAAAACGTAATTAAAATCACGACCCCAAGCAGCCACGCTGGCCCTGACAGCAGCCGACCTCACCATCAGCATCGCGCTCCCTGCGGTGCCGCATGCACACAGCTCCCGGGCCCAGGGTCTCCACTTCGTGTGCTTCGTGTTCATAAGAAGAGTTAGGCTCTGTGAACTCTAAGGTCTCTTGCTACGATAGCTGGTGAATATGAAGTTTGTTCGGATCAAGTCTTTCCTCTCTCTCTCTCTCTCTCTCTCTCTCTCATTCTTTCCTTTCTCTTTTTTTAAGTGAGCCAGGTCTTTATAGTAGATATGGCAGGAGTTAAATTTTCTCAGGGAACACCGTCAGTAGTAGATCATAGAACATCTACATGTATAAAAGCCTAAGCGACCGTCTGAACGTTCGACCATCTGACCAGTAGCTATGATGCACGGTGACCACCAGGAGGCAGATGGTCCAACTGGTAGCTATGATGTGCACTGACTGCCAGGGGGCAGACGCTCAACCTAGGAGCTGCCGAGCTGTGTTGACTTGGCAGCTGCAGTTCTTGGGTGATGCACCCGGAACCAGAGAGGAGGGAGCCCGATTCCGGGGTGCATCATCCGAGAAACGCCCTCTCGCAATCCGGGACCCCTCGGGGGATGTCGGAGAGCCAGTTTTGGCCCAATTCCCGCAGGCCAGGCCGAGGGACCCCACCGTGCACGGGCCTCTAGTTTCCATATAAAACATGAACATTGCAATTACAGCTTTCTCTCATACATTTCAGTGAATAACAGAGTTCTTTTTGTCTTGATATAACTCAGCTAAATAGTCGCTAAGGGTATATGTTCTCAAAACTGTGGACACAAACAGGGGAGCTGAACAAAGGTAGAAAAAGAAAGTCATTCCCTGTCGTCGAGTACAGCGGTCGCCAACGGGTGGTCCCCGAGGTCCGAAAGGTTGGTGACTGCTGGTCTAGGAGTAAAGACAAGATAAAAGCAATCAGCAGATGAAAACAATCATCAGAGCCCTAACCAGTTTGGCTCAGTGGATAGAGCGTCAGCCTGCGGACTGAAGGGTCCTGGGTTCGATTCCGGTCAAGGGCATGCATGTACCTTGGTTGCGGGCACATCCCCAGTGGGGGGTGTGCAGGAGGCAGCTGATGGATGTTTCTCTCTCATCAATGTTTCTAACTCTATCCCTCTCCCTTCCTCTCTGTAAAAATCAATCCCAGAACAGGTGACAGATAACCAACCACCTGTTGATAAGCCAGGAACAAGGTTACGGTGCCAGAGGCCACAGTGGGGTCAGGGCATCTGGACTGGAGTCAGGCCTGGCTTTGCCGGGTGGCGTCCGGCAGGTCAGGCAGGACTTCTGGGCCACCCGTTCCTCCTCCGGCAATGACAGCGTTTGACTCACATCACTGGGCTGGTTTCCTCGCGCGCCCAGGTTTCTGAAGGCCACGGTGACTCTCTTTTCTGAGTTCACTCTTTGTGAGTAAGTTCTACCCAGACCAGGGAGAGCACCTGGTTGCCAGGAGGGGGACAGGCTCTGGGTGATGACAGGGTAAGGGTGAGGGGAGTCCAGGGGTGCTGGGGAGGCCGAGGAAGCCGGTGCCAGGAGGCAGGAGTCCCCGGCCCGGCTCAGGCCCCCCTGATGCCGTCACTGGCTCTGCCTCGCGATGGCGGACTCACCCTCTGCAGTCCTGCCCTCACACAGTTCCTGGCCGCCCGGGGATGGAGAATTCGGGGGCCTGGGCGTGGGTCCTGAGCACAGCACTGGGGGAGGAAGGGCTGCGGATAACAGTGCCCCCAGACTGCTCCCCAGGTAAGGCAGGTGATACCCGTGAAGATGGGCCGGCCGTGTGGGTGGACAGAACCCAAGAACGGCCCTTGAGGCGCGCTCCATTCAGGCTCCGGGAGGAATGAGCATCTCATGTTTCTAATGGAACATGGCATCCAATGACATCATTTGTATCTCAGGAAATCCGACAGGTACCTTGGAGTTGTGCGACTCTCTCAAAAGACTCAGGCACTGCATATTTTAGCCATTAAATCTTTTTAAAACATTTATTTACTTAAAAAATATTTTATTGATTTCAGAGAGGAAGAGGGAGGGAGGGAGAGAGAGGAACATCAATGATGAGAGAGAATCATGTGTCAGCTGCCTCCTGCACGCCCCACACTGGGGGTCAAGCTCACAACCCGGGCTTGTGCCCTGACCAGGAATCGAACCCTGACCTTCTGATTCATAGGCCGACATTTAACCACTGAGCCAGCCGGCCGAGCTAAATCTTCTTAAATAAAGAAAAGCCTTCTAGTCTGCAGCGGGGTGGATTGGCTGCACCAGGCCTGCTGCCCCTGGGGGTGGGGTGGGGCTGGCATAAATGGAGTTGCCTCCGGGCTTCCCTGCAGCCAGTGTTGCCAAGGCAACTTCCGGGCCTCAGCATCTGCTCTTGTCTCCTACCTCCTCCTCCTGTAATCCTGGGTTTGCAATCCACAAAAACAAAGCAAAGCAAAACCTTCAGTGCCGCTTCCACCGAGTTTTGGGGAGAATGAAAGTTGAATGCATAGGTCATCCCTCCACCTACTCGTGTGCCAGAGAGTTAATCCTGGCCGAGTGCCTGCTCCCGGCTGGGAGGCTGCGGCGGCGGCTGTTCCAGGCCGGGCAGGACCGTGCCAGCTCACACGCCGACCAGGACGCACATGCCCACCGGGACGCACATGGCCACCGGGACGTGAGTGACGCTCACACACCTCTCAGCACACTCATCATGGCTGTCTGTTCATTTGAAGACTTGCACAGTTTTTCTGAAATTAAAAAAAAGGTTTTAACTTTCATTGTTTTATTGACAGTCTTTGCATTTTAAACTGTGCAAGTAACAGGACTTTCTTTAAAAATTGAGTTTATTGGGGTGACATTGGTTAATAAAACCGTACAAGACTTTTTTTAAGTGAAGCTGAAACGCGGTCTTCGCACAGAACTGTAAGCCCTTCTTAACCATGTCGGTCAAAGGGCTGTTCTCTCTGTGCTGTTCGGACCTCAGTGCTGCCGACATGATTATTCAGAAACCAGAGGAAGGTTGCTTTTGTTCTTCACGAGGCAAAATACCACGCAGCCTTGCCAGCTGTCCGGCCTCATCCCGTTCCCGATTTGCAACTAGAATGAAATATTGATGAGAAAGAACAGTTAATATTTAATGTAACTCTTCAACTTGCGAACGCCACGTCATTTCATGTCTGATAAAAACAGTCTACGGAGCAGTTGGGCTTTATAGAGAAGTATTCCTTTTTTTTTGGTATTTTTACTTTATTTTATTTATTTTTACTTTATTTCATTATTTTTTAATATGTAATTTTTATTGATTTCAGAGAGGAAAGGAGAGGGAGAGAGGGATAGAAACCTCAATGATGAGAGAGAATCATTGATCAGCTGCCTCCTGCACGCCCTCCACTGGGGATCGAGCCTGCAATCCAGGCACATGCCCTTGACCCAAATTGAACCCGGGACCCTTCAGTCGCAGGCTGATGCTCTATCCACTGAGCCAAACCGGCTAGGGCTATTTATTTACATTTTAAATAATTCTTTATTGTGAAAAGTACTGCATATGTCCCCTTTTTTCTACCATTGACCTCTTCCAGCCCGCCCCTGCCCCAGGCCTTCACCCCCTATTGTCTGTTTTCTATATGGGCCATGCATGTATGCACACAAGGTCTTTGGCTGATCACCTCCCACCCACCACCCTCCCCGCCTTCCCCCCGAGATCCCGCATCTGTTCCGTGCGTCCTGCCTCTGGATCCGCTCCGTTCATCAGTTTACTTGGTTCCTTAGAGAGAAGTGCCCCTTCCCCTAAACAGACACCGGAAACAGCCAACTTACACGGTGAATTGTAGGAGCTGAGTGCTTTTCTGAAATAGGCGGACGTTGGGTCTGCGCTTTATGTTGGAAAAGCCTGTGGGTCAGGTGCTGAAGGAGGAGGGAGGTCCCCCCGAGACTGACCTCGATCCCGTCTGCTCCTGCTGCTGCTCCTGCTGCAGGCGGATCCGGCCGGAGCCCTGTGCCCTGCCAGACTCACGGGGCAGCTTGAGTGGCGCCGCCTTTGCAGGCACTGACGGGGCGGGGGCACCGACCCCTCTGAGTCTGTTTTCTGGCTTCTAAACGGGGGCTTGGGTATGGTGACCCCTTCTCTCCCAACGCCTGTTAGAGGTGAAGGCTCCTGTCCAGTCCGAGGCGGCCTGTGACCGAGGCGGCCTGTGACCGAGGCGGCCTGTGACCGAGGCGGCCTGTGACCGGCTGGTTACCAGCTGGAGCTGCCGAGGGGCACGTGGCCAGTAGGAATCTGTTTTTATAATGAGTCTGAAGTAGAATTCTCTCCGAAAACCAATGAGGAAACAGCCCCCGGGGAGGGTGACAAGATAATAATAATAAAGCGTGCACTTCCTGTCCGCTTTGCTTGCTTGTGCACGGGAACCGCTCAGGTCCGGGGGCCAGCGCGGACTCCAGGGACATGGCTGCCTACCACACGGCGTTCCTGACGGCCATCCTGGGCGGCACCATCGTCATCGTCGTCGGCTTCTTCGCGGTGCTGCTGTGCTACTGCAGGTACATGCGTGTGCAGGTACATGCGTGTGCAGGTACATGCGTGTGCGCAAACGCCACACCTGCCACTCGGGGCGGCCGCGTGTCTGTGTGGTACCAAGTGTGGGCTGGGCGGCGGGGGGTTCCTTTTTGCAGCAGGGGCATGGACTGGAGGGGGCTGCCCCCCAGCATCGCCGATGGCTGCCCGTGCCGTGGGGGGCTGTGAGGAGCCGGCCAGCTGTGAACACTGTCCTCCCCGCCCCGCCCCCCAGGGACAGGTGTGGGCGCCCCCAGAAGAGAGACAGGACCGTCCCCAAGCTGCAGGCGCTCCGCAGAGACCAGACCACGTCCACCACGCACATGCCCCACCTCGGCCCCGCGCGCAGCCCGCAGCGGCCCGGCCCGGCCCAGGCCTACCCCGGGGCCCCCACGCCGGCCCCGGAGCCCCGCGGGGGCGCCCGGCCGCTGGCCCCCGCCCCGGGCAGCCGGGCCTCGCGCGGGGGCGCCCAGGAGGAGGCGCGGTGCCTGGCGGGCCCCCCGGCGGGGTACGGGCGCGCCCCGCTCCCCGAGCGGCTGCTGCCCCTGTGCCGCCCGCCGCTCGCCCTCCCGCGGAGCGCGGACCTCTTCGCCCCGGAGCCGCGCCCCGCGCCCAAGGCGGCCACGCTGCCCAGGAAGGCGCCGCCGGGCCGCGGGCCGCTGCGGGAGCCGGGCGGCCGCCAGGCCTCCGCGCGGACGCTGCCCGGGGTGCCCGCGCCCGCGCTCGGCCCGCCCGCGGCCGCCGCCTGGGGGCGCCGCCCCAGCAGCCTGCCCGAGTCGGTGTCGGTGTCGGTGCCGGGCGCGCTGAACCGGGCGGCGGCGCCCTTGGCCGCGGAGCTGCAGGCGCTGCGGGAGCTGGGCGAGGCGCCGCCCTGCCCGCGCCCCCGCGCCTGGTTCGTGTCCCTGGACGGCACGCCGGCGGCGCCGGTGCGGCACTCCTTCATCGCCCTGCGGCGGGGCCGGCGCGGCCGCGGCGACGCCGCCAGCCGGGACTCGGGCGTGGACCTGCACGAGCCGCCCGCGCGGCGGCTGGAGCGGGAGCGCGCGTTCGCCCGCAGCGCGGCCGCGCCCCGCGCGCTCTGCCCGGAGGACCCGGACCCGAGCGGCGGCGAGAGCGGCACGGCCGCCTGCTCCCCCGCGGACCCCGCGCCGCGGCCCGGGCTGGGCGGGGGGCCCCTCCCCGCCGGCACCTGCCCCACGAGGGAGCGCGGCCGGCCCGCCCGGGCCCAGCGGGACGGCCCGACGAGCACCTGGAAGAAGCGGAGGGGCGGCCCCTGCTCCCCACAAACTAGCCCCGGGCCGGGGGTCCCCGCCGCCGTGCCGCTGGTGTAAACTGCAGCGGGAACTTCCGTCTTGAACGTTTGTATTGATGTCGGGGGGGGGGGGGGGGGAGCGAGGGAAACATCCGGATGAGCGAGAACGGGCCCGCCTCCTGCAGGCCCCCATCCGTGATGAGCGAGAACGGGCCCCCCGCCTCCTGCAGGCCCCCCCCCCCAGGCCCCCCGCCTCCTGCAGGGCCCCCCCTCCTGCAGGCCTCCCCCCGCCCCCCCCCCCCCTCCTGCAGGCCCCCCCCCCTCCTCCAGCAGGCCCAGGGCCCCCGCCCTGCAGGCCCCCCCTCCTCCTGCCTCCTGCAGGCCCCCCCCCCCGCCTCCTGCAGCCCCCCTCCTGCCCCCCCCCCCCGCCTCCTGCAGGCCCCCCCCCGCCTCCGCCTGCCTGCCTCCTGCAGGCCCCCCCCCCCTCCTGCAGGCCCCCCCCCGCCTCCTGCAGGCCCCCCCCCCCGCCTCCTGCAGGCCCCCCCCGCCTCCTGCAGGCCCCCCGCCTCCTGCAGGCCCCCCCCTCCTGCAGGCCCCCCCCCCTCCTGCAGGCCCCCCCCCCGCTCCTGCACCCCCCCCTCCTGCAGGCCCCCCCCCGCCTCCTGCCTCCCCCCCCGCCTCCTGCAGGCCCCCCCCCCCTCCTGCAGGCCCCCCCCTCCTGCAGGCCCCCCCCCGCCTCCTGCAGCCCCCCCCCCTCCTGCAGGCCCCCCCCCCTCTCCTGCAGGCCCCCCCCCCCCCCGCCTCCTCAGGCCCCCCCTCCTCCTGCAGGCCCCCCCCCCTCCTGCAGGCCCCCCCCCCCTCCTCCTGCAGGCCCCCCCGCCCCCCCCCTCCTCCTGCAGGCCCCCCCCTCCTGCAGGCCCCCACCTCCTGCAGGACCCCCCCCTCCTGCAGGCCCCCCAGGCCCCCCGCCTCCTGCAGGCCCCCCTCCGCCTCCTGCAGGCCCCCCGCCTCCTGCAGGCCCCCCACCTCCTGCAGGCCCCCCACTGGGTGAGCCACAACCCGGGCCTGTGCCCCCACCGGGCGTCCGCTGAGACCTCCTGGGTCACGGCCCGACGCTCACCACTGGGCCAGCCGGCCCGGTCCAATGTGAACTGGAGGCCAGACCGACTGGCCCAGCAGCCCTGAGCAGAGAATATGAGGCAGAAACGGCCGGGGGACGGGGTGCCAGGGACACTGTGGCCCCCCTCGCACCTGTTCCGGGGGACGGGGTGCCAGGGACACTGTGGCCCCCCTCGCACCTGTTCCAGGGGACGGGGTGCCAGGGACACTGTGGCCCCCCTCGCACCTGTTCCGAGGGACAGGGTGCCAGGGACACTGTGGCCCCCCTCGCACCTGTTCCGAGGGAGGGGGTGCCAGGGACACTGTGGCCCCCCTTGCACCTGTTCCGAGGGACAGGGTGCCAGGGACACTGTGGCCCCCCCTCGCACCTGTTCCGGGGGAGGGGGTGCCAGGGACACTGTGGCCCCCCTCGCACCTGTTCCAGGGGACACTGTGGCCCCCCTCGCACCTGTTCCGGGGACAGGGTGCCACACTGGGGTGCCAGGGGGTGCCACACTGTGGCCCCCCCTCGCACCTGTTCTGAGGGACGGGGTGCCAGGGACACTGTGGCCCCCCTTGCACCTGTTCCGAGGGACACTGTGGCCCCCCTCGCACCTGTTCCGAGGGACAGGGTGCCAGGGACACTGTGGCCCCCCCTCGCACCTGTTCCGAGGGACGGGGTGCCAGGGACACTGTGGCCCCCCTCGCACCTGTTCCGGGGCTGAGCTGGAGCACCCTCGTGTTCACGACGTGACGCGGCCTCACGGAGCTCCTTGTCTGGAAATGCTGGCCCGGCAGCCACCCAGCCCCGGCTCCCTAAGAAGGACGCTGTGAAATGGGCACCTCAAGGCGGCTGCCACGGAGGGGTTCTGGGGGTGCCCCGGGGGTGCAGGGCCGTGGGAGGGAAGCTGTGCTCAGGGTCCTCGTGTGAAACCTCCGCTCTGTGCCCACTGCCCGCCCTGGACACCACGGACCAGTGGTCTGGATGGATGTCTTTCCCGAGGTCAAAGGCCAAACAGCCTTTTTGTGTTGTTGCTGCAAACAGCAGGTATGTTGTGTCAACCCCAAGCCAACCCCATACTCGCCTAAGGTGGCCAAGAGGCGACTTGGTTGCTAGAGAGGGAAACCCCAGAACAAACGGTGAGGTGATGATCGGTTACTTAGAAGCCTGAGAAATGGATGCCCCGACATTAAGTTTTTATTTTAAAATCTCTCTTTCCTTCCCTCAAAAGTGAAATGAGCCTAGCTGTCCAGGAAAACTTCACACCAACCTAGAGAGAGGGAAACCCCACCAAGCGTACCTTTAGTTTCGACTCTGATACTTGGAGGCTAAAATCAATTCTAAGATATGCCTTTTATTGACAAAAACTCTGTCACTAAAATGCTATTAAACTTGACTTAAAAAATTAATACATCAATAATGTTTCTTATGAACATTAAAAAATTAACAGTGTGGAACTAAAGGAAATAAACATTGCAGTTTTTTTTTCTTAAATGTAGATGAGCTAAATAAAAAAGAAATGCCATTTCCCTGAGACTCAAAAATACCGTTGGGATATTAGGTATGTGTATAGCTTTTTTCCCCTGTTAATATTCATAAGAGATGTTTGAAAAAAAAACAGTTTCAGTTTCATGGGAAAAGTAAGTTTTTTCTTAAAATGCTTGTAGCCTTAGCAACACCCCCACCCACCCCACCCCCAGTTTTGGAAGAAGTATGTCCCTGTCCATCTCATCTCATCATAGCAAAGAGTTCCGTGTGAACACATGCAGCTGTTCATAATTATGTTTTCCACCCTGAGTTATCATTCCTAGGTCCTAAAATACATCTCTTCTTAACTAAAATCAACTCATCCCGTTTTTCTTAAAAATTTCCACGAAGGCCGATGCTGAAGCAGATCCCCCTTTTTCCTTGGGGGAAATGGGGCCAAATGGGTTCATTTCTCACCTGCTGACCAACAGGAGAGCCACAGCGAGGCACAGGCTCATACATTGAAAGAAGCCAAAGGAGCCGCCTTCGCGTTAGTCAGGGGGAACGTGGGTGAGCCTGAGATGGCCCTTTCCCAAGACGGGACCCGCCAGGCCCGCACCCACGCTGAGGCACCCACGGCTGAGGCAGCTAGCCGCCGGCGTTCTGCACTGACCAGCGAACGCCAAGACCAGGCACAGGTGCCGTGCCTCCCGCCCCCAGAGGAGAGACGGGTTCTGGGACCCCTGGGCCAGCTTGAGTTGTGGGGGGGGGAGAAGAGGCCCCGTCCCAGGAGGCTTCTCCCTGGTCGCACACCGAGAGGGACGCGCTAGGAGCCGCCCGAGGACCTGCGGGGGGGCCCGGGGGAGACGGGCCGTGTCAGGCGGGACCCATCCTCCAAGTGCACGCTCGTTCTCGGCAGCCCCAGCAGACAGACGTGCAGCTTTTCCTGCAACGCGGACCTGGGCGTTCACGTGGGGCGATGAGATCTGCCGGCACGCAGCGTTTCTTCCTTTTCTGTATTTCTCGTTTGCATCCAGTTCCTATCGGTAGGTTATCTCGGGATGCAGTGAGAAACGACAGAGTGAGAAGTACTTCATCAGTATCTTAAACGTGTAGCTCTCCCTCGAAGTAAAGCGTGTCCTCTCTGCTTGGTGATGGGCTCCGGTGATGGAAGGGCCCACCATCCAGACCTGCACCCACTCGTTGGCGCGTAAAGGGAACGGGAAGAGGTGCCCCCAAAAGCTTTTCTAGAAACGCACTGTTTTGGTTTCAGGAGAAAACCCTATTTTTCTAGACGCGCACCTCCTGTCCTCCAGGGGGAGCACAGGCATTCATCTTTCCTAATGAAGGTTAACAGCGCGCACCGTCTCCTTGGCGAGCGGTGCGCGCATTTCCTGTTCCGAAGCCGAAGCCATCCACTCTCTCAGCCCGAGTGATCTGAGCCTACCACGTGCACCACTTTCTTTCAGTGCTAGATGGATTGAAAGCCAACCCAGGTTTTTGCAAATGTAAACCCGGAGAATTTTGGTCCCAAATGGCTCACATTTGTGGATCCTTTGTACATACTTTGCTTATATCTTAACAGCAAACGTCTCCCTCGATTCCCTGATGGGTTCGTGTACTAAAGCACAGCGACATGTATTTTTGGATGCATATTAGGGCCCTGAGACTTTATAAAGCACATTTTTACGGCATGTAAGCAGTTGTGTCGGGATCACCCCCTTTTGTGATAGACACCCCACCACGCAGGTCACACGTGTTGAGGAACTGAAGCACTTCTCCGCTCTGGCAGATCACTCGCCCCGGGTCTGAGTCCTCTGGGATCAACGCACCTGACTGTTCTAGGGACCAGTGGGCCAACCAGTACCCCTCAAAACTCCCCCCGAGGGCGACGCTCAGAGGCACGTCTGAGTTTACAGGGGATGAGGCACACACTCGCCCATGTAGTTCCTGTCTTGGTAGAGAACCTGACTGTGTGAATGTCCATCGCACACCGAGGGCTGACAGCTCGCCCTCTGGTTCCAAATGTTTTTAGCTTTTGTATTCTTTCCTCAGAGGAGGCCCCATCCCAGTGTGTATTTATGGCCAATTACTACTGTACTTACTGCTGGAAACTGGAACAACCTGGAGATTTGTAAAATGTTAAACATAGTTCATTAAAGATTATAAAATCTGAAAATGTACTCGATGCGTTGTTTATTTTGGGCAAACGACAAAATATTCCCCTCTAAGTTCTCATTTGATCTAGGAAGAACTCAAATATTAATTTTTAATTTCGTCTACTCCCTATAGTAGAACAAGCATTCTACATCTGATTACCCCTTGTTTATAGGATGAACTTGATCTCTCTTTGCTCGTCACGTTCTCCAAAGTTCACATCTTTGCTATGAAAGCCGGAGATAGGCATACTAGTTTTCCTCCACTGAGAAGACTCCTTAAGGTAATGGGCTAGAACGTGAAGTAAATTGCGTTTCCCAAAATACCCACGTGAGACGAGGATTCACCGCCTCCTTCCCACCGTTAGGGAGTTCTCGACTGTAAGCCGAAGACTGTTTTAGCCACGGCTGCGCACTTAGGGCACCAGTTCTTCGAGGGCCCGTGTGCTCACTTCATTGGATGCATCTGTGTTCAGGCCCTTGCACCGGGGGCTTCGGAATCTCTTTGGAACCCTTACCCGACTGCCGCCTCTTGGACAGTCTGTGGAACATACTTGAACGTGGGCCTAGGAATGCCATGTTATTGGTCAGTTCAGATGGGAACTGGGTTCTGAGTCCACTCGGCCACACCGCGGCCATTACGACCTCCCAGCCCGGGCACTGAGGTGGGCACTTCATCTGGATCCCTGCCGCGTACCAGCCAGGGTGTGGCTGCCCTGGTCCAGGGCCTGGCCTCCACGGAGGGGAATCTGGAGTCTTTTTAAAATATATATGTATATTTTATTGATTTCAGAGAGAAAGGGAGAGGGGGAGAGAGAGACAGAGAGAAACATCAATGATGAGAACCATGGATCGGCTGCCTCCTGCTCGCCCCCTACTGGGGATGGAGCCTGCACCTGGGCATGTGCCCTGACCGGGAATTGAACCCTGACCTCCTGGTTCATAGGTCAACACTCAACTCCTGAGCCACACCGGCCGGGCGGGGCGGGTGGAGTCTGGAGTCTTAACAGAATGGTGCAGCCCCTGGCGAGGCCTGCAGGGCCCAACCCACAGGGAACAGGCGGGGGTCAAGGACATCGCATTCATCACAGTCAGAGACTCCGCCGCCCGACAGGTGACTTCACCTGCTGCTCTCACGTTCTCGCCTCCGAAGCAGCACAGCGAACACGGGTAAGAGCTACGGGAGGGGGAGTTGGCTGGATTTGGGTGTTTAATGAGTTTATCAGAAGTGACTCACCCGCCAGCACTGGGTCACGTGGCAGCCGGCAGCCCCCTTCCCGCGAACTCGGTGCGGGACACTGTTAAACCGAACCAGGCGTTGCTTTACCCGGGCTCAATAAACCACCGCGGGCTGTAAGCAGCAATAGGCACGCTCTGCGAGAGGCATTGACTTACGTGTGGTTTTAACTCCATGTCCAGCGCGTTAAGTATGTTTTTCGTTACAAAAACATTTTCAGAGCGCCACTGGAGAAAAATCGTCTAGAAATCGATCACAATTGCAATTTTAAATCCCAAAAAGTGAATAAACTCAGTTACAACCGGTGAGAAAACCTTTTCATCAAGTACATATGTAACAGCCGCGCTTACGGCCCACACCTGTGCTGGCTGCTGAGCCATCGCAGTAACACTCTTTTCTACTTTGCTTGCTCTAGTGCCGTGGTCGGCAAACTGCGGCTCGCGAGCCACATGTGGCTCTTTGGCCCCTTGAGTGTGGCTCTTCCACAAAACACCACGGCCTGGGCGAGTCTGTTTTGAAGAAGTGGCGTTAGAAGAAGTTTAAGTTTAAAACATTTGGCTCTCAAAAGAAATGACAATCGTTGTCCTGTTGGTATTTGGCTCTGTTGACTAAGGAGTTTGCCGACCACTGACCTAGTGGACAAGCATCTTCCTATTTCTGTGGGGACGCTCATGTGTTGAAAAGTAGATGTTTTTCTTCTTCCCTTTGTTGACAAAACCTTTCCTGGTTGGACCTTGTATTTCCTGGTTTCCAAAGCCATGATCGCTGTGGCTGTCAACAACACCCCACAGTCCCGCAGGACACTCCGGTTCCCCACGCTGTTTACCGGACATTTCCTGTTCTCGTGTTGCTGGCTCTAAGGCTCGCGGACCTCAGGGAAACACGTGGCCACCTGCAGCGTCTGCCTCCAGACGGCCCGGGGGTGAGCACGCTCCGGGGGTCGCGGGCTGATGACCCTGGAACAGCTCAGTTAAAACTCCGTCTGAAGCACTATTTACTCACAAGCATAATGGTAGCTATGAAGCATAGTCGTGGAGGAGATGTCCCAAAATTATGTTTTATATATCCCCATAGATGTGTTTTAAACAAAGTATTTTTAAATTTGTTCAGCTTAATCGATGTATCTCTAATATCCGGCATTCTGAAATAATACTATTTTGAAACCTCGTTTTCTAATTTAGCTTCTGAAATATTTGTTTCCATTCGTAGATGTTTATGAACATGTGCCTTCACAGATATTTTATTCACATAGTTTTTCCATTTGGTGGTTATTACTGACCCTTGGGGTCGCTGGGAGACTGGGGGGAGGCTGAGGAACCTGTTGTTTTCGTCTGGATATTCCCAATGATTAGGCTCACAGGGCCTCTAGAAGGTTCCCGTGTTCCTGGGCTCTATCGTGGGACGGCGATTAGGGTAACGTCAGGCGTTAGAGCTGATGCCGGCGGAGAGATGTGGGGAGCCCCAGGGGGTGGTTTCAGCTGCAGGTGGGTGAGCTGCCCCAGCCTGAGTGTTAGGGTGCAGAGAGGTTTCCATCGATGCCAGGAAATTATTATTTGTGTAATAATGACTTCATAAAAGTAAAATATTCCTTTTGAGTACAGAGTTTTACAAATAAACACACGTACGTATTTAAGTTGAAAAAAAAAAAAAAAGACAGGGACGTCAGCGTCTCCTTTAAATTTCTTGGACATAGGAGACGTTCTCACAGGCAGACCTGTGACGGGACCCAAAACAAGTCTCAGGAACTTGAAGAAGACAGAAATCACAAACAGAAGCATACAAAGCAGTTCGAGCACGCTACTTTACTTTCAAAACCGATGCCTCGTTATTTTATTTTGAAGTAACTTAGCAGCACTACAAAACTTTCTGAAATAATGAGGATCAAGGTATTTTGATAATTTTCATTTTTCTTCAGAATAACTAATTTTTATGAAAATTTGCATTAAAACCATCTTATTCTATTTTCCTTCTCTAATAAACATTTAGAATTTTAGCATTTTCAAATCATTATCCATCATAATGAGAAAAACTAGTAAGAAGCAAAATGTTATTTTTATTTTAAATAATCATTAGCATGGGGATGTGAAACTGGAAAAGTAACTATTGTGTGTTAGTGGGCTTACACATGGTACAAACAACCTGCTTTATTATTGCTAGCTTGCGCATGTTTCTCCTCAAGTGGTAACTTCTCTGGTGATATGTTTTGGAAAAGAGGAATTGTCGTCAGTACACCTGGATTGTCTTGCTCAGATGCTATTGAAGTTTCGCTGAAACAGCTCTATTCCATTACTGACATTTTTCAAATAAAGGCAACTACTTAAGACGTTTAATTTCCTTTGCTGCCTTGCTCCTTCGTATGATAAAGATGCTGGTCTGCCAGCATATTACTACTCTCCTAAAGTTGTGTCTAAGCTCAATCTGGTCTTTACCGTCACATCTTCCAGAACTTACTCTCAGGATTTCACGTTTCCGGACAGGCTTACCTCTTGGAAATGGGTTTCAGTTATGTACATTCATTTTCGTATTGCACAGTCTGTTTACAACTGGAAATCCCGCTGCAAGCATGGGTCTCTCCAGGGGTTTCAGGGCTGCCATCCGCCCACGTGCCTGTGGGAGGAATCGATCTCCTCGTCAGGCTGGAGAGACGCTCACCCCAGAGGCCAGCCGCTGTCCCAGCAACAAGGACACTGACTTAGAAAACGGCGGTCCTTCTCACAGGCACCTTGCACCGAAGCAGGACTGGCCGCACGGCAGCCCTCGCTCAAGAAAAGGCAGTCCCATCCGCTCTGAATCTTCTAGCTGCTTTCGAGAATGTTCCTGCCAGTCACCTCCGAGGATTTCATGACACAGCCCCTCCGAACAGGATACTTAACACCCGAACACGTAACACACGGCGTCCGCGTGGAAGTGAGTCTGACACTTCTCATACAGGTGTTCGCTCAGCGTGATCCTTACTCTAGACATAGAAGTTATGTATCCACACAACACCATTGCTAAGGACAACATCTGCCTTTGTCAGCTCCAGAAAATACTCTTTTAAGGAACTGTCCTTCCATCTACTTGGGCAGGCCCGGAGCCCCCGATGGTGATGCCCTGGGAAGGCCTGTAAAATGCACCGTTTAGCAGAGCCATGCCCATGTTCTGCTGTGGGCACCAGAATCGCTGACCGGGCAGCGGTGGCTCTTCTAGAACCCGGGCTGACAGTCGGAGCGGGTGCCAGGACCAGGCTCTGCGAGAGCCGCGAGGGTGATCGGACCCGGGAGAGGGCAGGTGGGAGCCCTCTTGCTCAGCTCCAGGTGGAGGAAATGATAGTGGTGAGTGCAGGGTCCGAGCAGCTGCCGGGAGGCCCCGGGCGAGGAGATGGAGATGGCTAACCCGCCAATGCCACGGGGGCATCAGGAGAGACGGGAACCCCACAGGGGCCTCCCACGCAGCTCGCGCAATTGAAGAGAACCAAGAGCAAAGGACCAGGAGGCCCCGGGAAGTGGTCCTAATGAAAATACGTCACCATCCCGCCCAGTCCCCGCCCGAGGGAGTTTTCCGAGCCACCATTCCCTGACCGCAGAGGAGGCCACATGCATTCCCTGACCGCAGAGGAGGCCACGTGCATTCCCTGACCGCAGAGGAGGCCACGTGCATTCCCTGACCGCATAGGAGGCCACGTGCCTAACAGGAAGGAAGTCACAATGGCCTGGCAAGTACTAGTATACTCAGTACCCTCCTCCCTCCCCCAAGACGCACTGACTTGGGTAACTCTTGGAGTGGCCAACATCCCAGTGTTCCCAGAACTGAGAGGCTTCTTGGAAAATGGGATTTTCTTCTTCTTTTAAATTGGGGCCCTGGCTGGTGTGGCTCAGTGGATAGAGCGTCGGCCTGCAGACTGAAGGGTCCCAGGTTTGATTCTGGCCAAGGGCACATGCCTGGGTTGCAAGCTCGATCCCCGGTAGGGGACGTGCAGGAGGCAGCTGATTGATGATTCTCTCTCATCATTGATGTTTCTATCTCTCTCTCCCTCTCCCTTCCTCTCTGAAACCAATAGAAAGATATGAAAAAAATAAATAACTGGGAACGTCGTGCGTAACCTGGGAGGAGATGGGGACCTCACTACTGTGTCCTGGGAAAGGGCACGAGGCAAGCATTTCAAGGACGGTGGGGCCCAGTCCGAACTGACAGTGATGTCCGGAAAGCTGAAGCACTGTGATCGTCCCGCTGTTGGAACTGGGGCCTGTGAGGGCCAGGTGGTAAACAGAGTCTTGAGAAAGTTCTGGCTTGTGATAAGCCCATTATTTCTTCAGATCAACCGAGCCATTATTTCCCCAGTCCCTGGAAACATAATTGAGAATGAGATCCTATAGGATTAGGACAAGCCCCACACCAAGTTCCTGGCTTGTGGTTGATAAGGGTAATCATACCCACATGGAAGCTTCTGGAATTGTTCCCCAAACTCAGCCAAAAAAATAATTCGGAAATGAAGTTACATCCAGGGGCGCGTGGTGGAAACCAATGCTGCCCCGAAGACTCGAGGGGTCCCGATCTCATTTCCATTGACCTCACCGTGATGCCCGGTGACACCAGAAGGGTCTGGGTCAGACGGCAGTGGACGGTTGCAACCACAGACTCAACGGAGCAGGAATTCCGGCTGAGTGGCTGTGTCAGCTGGGATGTGCTTGCTAGAGGAGATGGACATGACCTCAGTCAGGCTCATGACGTAAAGCCATTGCTACGGGACGTGCACCCTTTCTATGTCAGTGAGGAAAGAGCATAGAAAGTCTCATTCACGCGGAGAAGACAGTCACGCACATTTACGATTGCCGTCGGGCTCTGTTAACGCTCCTGCTCTCGGGACCATTCGAACACCCTACAGAAAGTTACCCGGATTCACTACTCCCCGAGCAGGCCGTGGGTGGAATATTTTGTGTATGGTTTACTACTGTAATAAGAAAACTCAGCGATGGCAGAGTTATCCTAATAAGTTTGACTAGCATAGGAATAGTGTCTATATTATATCTTTCTTTTAACGGAAAGTAAATTTTACAGCATTGTAGTTTTTCTCTACCAGCATCCCACACATATGTGGGAAGAGTCCCATTCTATGCTATCGAGTGGAATGTTTGAAAACAGTGATCCAAATACAAGAAAAATCTCCTTCCTTCAGTTAAGTAATAGTAATTATTTTAATCAACATAAAATCAGATATAAAAGTTCAAAAAATATTCATAATTCATAACATCCTGAACATACTCATTGAGAAACCTAACACTTTAAGTCTTATAAAGAAGGAACTAATTTTTTTTATTAGTAGTTAGTTCTTCATGGACAAGTGAGCAAAATGACAACAGAAAATTTTATACCCATTTGTCAAAGATATATAGTATTGCTTTACGTTCTACAAAGAAAACATTTCATGTTCGATATCCAAATAGTAGAAAATCCTGATGTTAGTCAAAAGTATATTTTCATAATGGAACTCCTTCCGATGTTAACGACAGCTCAGCACTGTTTTATGTAAAGGGTGAGACATAGGCCTTCTTGATCGATGATGGCATTTTTTTCCTAAGTTTCCCCAAACAATTAGCACACCTTGTAGACAAACTAAGCTTAGTTGTACCCCAACTGGCAATAAGATCTGAATCTTCTGGAGGTATTTGGTCTCCTGTTTTCCTCTCTGACGTGGGTACCGAGACTCTTCTTCAGATTGTGGTGGATACGTTTAGAGCCGTTGGTCAGCGTCTGGCTTTGACCGGAGTCATTGACCCGGGGGCGTCCCGTTCCAGGGGGACATACGTCATTCTCGCGAGTGATAGAAGGAAGAAATGTTTGAGATGGCATTTTCCCAAAGGATCCCGTGGGTAAGTCGTGAAAATACCTGGGGAAATGTTGCCTGATTTTATACTCATAGATTTTCCTTGAATTTGCATCGTCTACGTTGAGAGAGTACAGGTCACCTAATGTCATTTCCCGGTGGGTGTCTGTGCAACCCGGAGGCGTCTTCGACTTTTCAGAATTACGTTGGTGGATGCTAGGCAAAACCCCAGCTCTGTTTTGTTTTAATGCTAACCCAGTACCGGGGATAAAGAGACCTGGTTCTTCCTGCTTCGACAGATGGGCGACCTCTGTGTTTGGAACGGAGTGATGGCCGCGTCCATTCACGGCTGTGTCTTTCCAGAGCAAAGGGTTGTATATGACTTGTCCATCAACGGGGCATGCGTTGCACTTGTGGAATAACCAGCTGTCAATACATTTCCTGTGAAACTTTAAAAAAAGGTTATGAGTTAACTGGGGGTATAATGATCTTGCTTATAATGTATACTGGAGGCCCGGTGCACGAATTCGTGGACATTGAAAGGAAATTAATTAGAAGAAATATTTTAGAGGCTGGGGAGGGACCACAGGAGGTTAGCTCCAGGGCGTGTCCCGACCATCTCTCCCAGTCCAGATTGGCCGGACCCCAGCAGCAAGCTAACCTACCAGTCAGAGCATCTGCTCCCTGGTGGTCAGTGCACATCATAGTGACTGATTGGACAGTCGATCTCTGGGTCGGACACTTAGCATGTTAGGCTTTTATACATATAGATTACCTATGCAAATTTTCCTGTTTCATTACGGAGTCACTACTAAAAATAGCAAAAATGAAAGGTAATTATAACTTATTAAGTTTTATGAAAATATATTGAAGAGGTTCTCTTAAAAATGTAATTGGTTATGGGTTATACGTTTCTTGAAAACAAAACAGAAAACCATGATAAATGTGGCATGGCTTATAGTATTATTATAGGTATATTTTATTTTCATAAAGTATAATATACCTATATTATTATGTCCATTTTCAATATTGAAATGGAAAGCCTACTATGGGTATTATTTTTGTAATTTTGTTTAAGACTGCTTATCCAAGCCACTAATTTTACTATTTCTAATGAATGAAAATGATTAAATAACAAAAAAAGTCATAACCAACAAGAGTGGACTATTGGTCTCATGATGGTAAGATATAAAATACATCACATTCTTGGGACAAAAAACTATCAGACATCTTAAGTAAGGGTGACTCTATGGCTATACATGTCTATTTATGGAAACAATTTCATTCACCAGTTTGTACGTCTTACTGCCTTCCCCTTTCTCAGCCCCTCCTCTCTGGCAGCCATCAGTCTGTCCTCCGTGTCTGAGTGCGTTTCTGTACTGGCAGCTGCGGAACAGTCCCAGGGATCAAAGTCCCGCGCAGAGAACGCAGCCCACCATGCTGTAACCACCGTGGCAGTGCCAGGCCGGCCCGGAAATACTGGGGTGATGACTGTCTAACCTCCGTGCTGCACCCGAAACTAACACGAGATAATACTGAATGCAAACTGAAAACTAAAACTAAAACAACTGAAAACTAAACTAAACTAAGTTTATTTCAGGAAAAACCTGGTTACCAAGTACTCTGTGATCAAGCAGCATTAGACTCTGATTCTAGTGTGTCCATCTGAAATGATAATTAATTCCGTCAAATGAGGCATCTCTGCTTCATCCAAAGAATCATAAAAACACATTAAAAAGTTAGTATCCTGACCCGGCCAGGCGTGGGTCAGTGGTTGAGCATCGACCCAGGAACCAGGAGGTCACGATTTGATTCCCAGTCAGGGCACAAGCCCAGGTTGTGGGCTCGACCCCCAAGTGGGGGGGGGGGGTGTGCAGGAGGCAGCCGACCCATGATTTTCTCTCATCATTGATGTTTCTATCTCCTCCCTTCCTCTCTGAAAGCAACAAAATATACATATAAAATTTAGTATTCTGTAAGCCTTTCCTTTTGACAGATAACTACAGTGGATACAAGAATCTAACTGAAAGGGCCAGTCTCTCTTTCCTGGACAGTCTGCACAGAAAGGAGCCCTAACCGAGAGGAACCCACTCTTAGGGGCAAAGCTGCCTTTCCATGGTCTCTGCTCCTCCACAGGCACCGTTCGGTTTGAACATCTGCACATCGTTCGACCACAGGGAGAAAGGAGAGACTTTTGAGGTCCCTTCACTTGGGAAAGCTGGCTGCAGGGAGAGCGGGAGAGACTTGGGGGGCGGGGGACCCACCTTGTGGGCGCAGGGGAGCAGCCTGGCGTACTGGCCGGGGCGGAAGGCCTGCAGGCAGAGGCGGCACTGGAGGCCGGGGGCCAGCAGCTTGCTGTTCTTCGTGACCATCAGCAGGGGCAGCGCCCGCACCGCGTGCTTCGGCGTGTGCGCCTGGCTGGAGGAGGAGCGGAGACGTCAGTGCTGGCCCGTGACTCCCGATCGGGAAGCAGCCACAGCCCGGGGAGCCACCCCCATGGCAGGAATGCCCACCAGCACCCCACTTTCTTGGACGGAAGAGCGAAGTCTCAGACGGTACACAGTTCAACAAAGTCTAGTGTCTCGGTCCTTAGCAAGGAGGAGCCAGCTTTCACATCAGCTTCACCAAGAATAAAATTAAGGCCCAGCCGGTTTGGCGCCGACCTAGGAACCACCAGGAGGTCAGGGTTCGATTCCCGGTCAGGGCACAGGCCCGGGTTGCGGGCTTCATCCCCAGTGGGTGGTGTGGGGGGAGGCAGCCGATCCATGATTCTCTCTCATCATGGATGCTTCTATCTCTCTCTCCCTCTCCCTGCCTCTCTCTCTCTCAAAGAAATCAATAAAAACATATTTTAAAAAAAGAATGAAATTTAGTCATTTCAATTTAAAATACTGACCTGAAAACCAGAGCAGAATTTTGATGAGAATCATACAAATTATTTCGGTCTGAGCCAACACTTAGGCTTTTTTGTTGTTGTTTTTTAGAGAAATACAACTCAATTGACTCTCTGTCTGGTGGGCAGCAGGGGCTCCCTGGCCACGTTAGGAGTCCCGCCTGTGACAGCCCGCAGGTCACAGTGTGTGTACGAGGCCCGCCCTGCCCGGGGGCGCTGACCGCTCGGCATTGCCAGCCACGTGGCTGTGACGGGGAAGGACCACGCCCATTTGCACCCAGAGTCCCAGCCAACGGCGCTGAGGGTCAGGCCTCCCTCGATTCCAAAGCCGTGGGGACGCACTTCCAGCGTCTCCGTGGGAACAGCCATGCCTCCTGCTCCGCAGAAGCACTCGGTGGCTGTGGGGACCCCCTTACCAACGCCGCCGAGCCCCAGTGAGGAGGCCCCTGCACGTTTCCATCAGCTCAGTGTCTTCTTGCTCTGGAGACTCCCTGCTTGTGCGGCCCCTCTCTGTCTACAGCGTCCTTCTGCCTTGAATGCTCGATGGCCTCCCCCACAGACCTCCCGCACCCTTCGCCGTACAGTTCCTCATCCCCTCCGGGGGAGTGTGACACCTCGCCAGGGCCCTCTGTCTAGGCTCATGTCGTACCTACACGCATGAAGAGCCGTGGTCCCCACAGTGCCCACAGGGCCTGGGCTGAATGTTCCCTGGATTATGCATATCTATAATAATAAAAGCGTAATATGCTAATTAGACCAGACGTCCTTCCAGACGTCCTTCCAGATGACCTTCCGGATGAAGCTGGGGCTGCGAGGGAAGCCCGGGTCCTGGGTGCCTGCCAGTGGCCGGAGGGAAGCCCAGGTCCCGGGTGCCAGAGGGAAGCCGGTGCCGGCAGCTGGGGGAAGGAAGGCCTACTCTTGCACAAAGTTCGTGCATCGGGCCTCTGGTATATATATATATATACATTTTGTTTGATTAATTCACTGAAATTATTTTTTAAAAAGTATTCAATTTTATCCCACCCTTTAAAAACGATCTTTTGTATATATTTACAATGTAGCTAGTAGGTTAATGAAAACCAGCAACTTGGATTTCTGTGATAGGTAAGGGGTATGGCACAAGGTGTGGAGGCCTGCCCACTGGAGCACGAGCCGTCTGTTCTAATCACAGCCCATCGCTGGCTCTCTCCCTGCAGGGGGGGCAGGGAGAGGGGAAGAGACCTCCTTCCCATGGGGCCAATCACGTCAAAGTAGATCTCAAATCCCCTGTGGTGTCCTTTTCTTCTTCTTTAAACCACTTTGAGATTTATTTATCTTAAACTTTATTGTTGAAAGTATTACATGTGCCCCCTTTTTCCCCATGGACCCCTCTAGCCCACACCCACCCTCCCCCAGGCCTCCCCCACCCTATTGTCTGTGTCCATGGGCTGTGCATATGTGCACACAAGGTCTTTGGCTGATCTCTTCCCACCCACCCCACCTTCCCTCTGGGATTCATCAGTCTGTTCCATGTTTTTGTGTCTCTGGATCTATTTTGTTCATATTTACTTTGTTCATTAGATGCCACATGTGAGCGGGATCATGGGATACTGGTCTTTCTCTGCCTGGCTTGTTTCGCAGCATGATGCTCTCCAGGCCCCTCCAGGCTGTCTCACAGGGTGAGAGGTCCCTATTTTCTGCTGCACAGTACTCCCTGGTGTAGATGCACCCCAGCTTTCTTACCCACTTGGCTGCTGTTTCCAGATCCTGGCTATCACTGGTATAAATGGCGCTGCTATGAACGTGGGGGTGCACACATGATGTGTCAGTTTTAATTTTACATTTATTAAGATGATCATTTAATTACCATACTATTTCCCCAGGACCTAGTACCACCTCTGGTAGAATTAATAATAATTACAGACGACGTGATTGGAGTACTTGCTGTGTGTGTTAACTCCCTTCAGACTCGCAGAATTCCTGCGCGGCTGGTTTTAGAATCACCCCCAGTGCAAAGCGGAAGAAACCGCGGCAGGGAGAGGTGGTGTCACTGCCCGCAGGCAGGCAGCCGGCCTGGCTGCACGGGGCCTGGCGCACGGGGCCTGGGTTTAAGCCGTCTGACCCCAGGCCTCGCTCCCACCTGCTATGCAACGTTCCCTGGCCTGCAATGAGGACTCGATATGTGTTTATCGGATAAAGGACTGAATGAAACGTGTCAAACTCAGACATCATATAAGTACCCCACGTCCTACACGAAATTCCACGGAGAAGCTCACCCTGGCTTTTCTTGAAGATGTGGTGTCTGTTCTACGTCATTTTTAACATCTCTGCATTTTTCAGTTTCACCTGGTCTTTTTTCTAGTGATTTCCATCTTTGATTTCTCTTCTGTAATAGAGGAAACATACATGTTCCTTGGCAAATCACACTTTTACTTTCTGAATTAAAGTTCACAGGCTGCATATCAGGAACTTAATATGAGAACTCAGTCTGCAATGGTCAGATCCTTTTAAAGATGCACAGTCAGGTTTGATGCGCTCCTGACGACTGATGTACAAGGCGGCCACTTTGCTATTGTGTTGATTTTACGAGTCACGAATGTACGTACTGATTGCCTTGCACATCCCTATGGGGAAGAGTTCCCCAAAACGTAAGGTCTTTGGTGTCTATTTAATCTCATTCCACTCTCCAATAGGACCGACTGGGGGGGGGGGGGGGGGGGGAGCACTCACCTCCCGGAAAGTGAACGCGTGGGCATGGTGGCAGCAGCTGTCGAAACAGGCCTGGCACAGGTGGTACTCCTCACACTGGGCGCACCTGGACACGCACGCATGCAAGGGAAACCTCATTACTTGGATGGTTTGGGGTGAAGAATTCTGGTCAAAATGTCCTGCACAGATGCCCGTCTTAATGCCTCACCTGGTGTTAGCTTCCTATTGCTATGGTAACAAGTGCCAACACATGCAGCAGCCTACGCAATGCCGCTCACCAGTTACTGCTCTGTGAGCGAGAAGCCTGCCTGGGTCTCCGTGGGCTGCAGTCAAAGGGCCACCAGGATGCATTTCCTTTTGGACGAGAGCGCTGTCCTGCCCGTCCACCTTCCCTGGCCGCCCGCCTTCCGTTCCTCCTGTGACCCCCGTCACCTTCAGGGAAAGGGGGCAGCACCTCCCTGCCTTCCTTCCCGCTCACACGCCCCTCTCCTCTGTGCCCCCTCGTCCCCTCTGAGGGCCCTGGGGCGCAGGAGAATGAAGGGCCGGGAGCGAGGGGGAGACGGCTCCCCAGCAGGGCTCTGAGCGTGGGAATTGGTCCAGGACAATCAGCAAAGCCGTGTCCAGGACCCCAAGGCGGGGACCACTCAGCATCCCACTCCAGACGGCGTGCAGAGCCCTGGATGAGGGTGAGGGAAGAGGAGGAGAAGGTGACGTTCTGAGGCCCTGGCTCCCCTACTCCCCAGTCTGGAAACCCTCACCACACGCCATCGGTCAAGGAAAACACTCTGTTAGGCGGGGAGGAGGGAGGCGGCCAGGTGCCGGGCCCTCCACGCTCAGTCCCGCAGTGAAGGGGGTCTCTGCTCCCCGGCTCCCGCGGACACTCACTTGTAACACGTCCCCTCGATGGGGCACTGCTTGCAGCTGTTGCAGGGGATCCCCAGCTGCCTGTCCAGGCGCTCCCTCTCCGCCATGGTCACGAGTTTGCTCGCGTTTTTGAATTCCTCCAAAATCAGGTTTAACGGTGCAAAGTCCTCCCTGCACAGAGGACATTTCAACATAGACGTGCTTGCCGTTGCATCCTGGTAATTGGCCAAGATCTTCATGCATTTTATGTGCACGTTATTGCCACAACCAAACCTGTGGGGAGGAAAGCTGGGTTACCATCTGTGCACACAAGGTACGTGAGTGCGTATAGAGACAGTGTTCTCCGCTGCCGCCTTATTTCCCACAGAAACAGACCCCAAGTTTCCAGCTGTAACTCGTTTGCTTACATCACCACCCACTCTGTCTTCTCTTGTCTGGCTCATCTGTCGTCTTTAACTCACTCCATCAGAATTCCAAGCTAACTCCCCCGATTCAATGAAATGGTGGTAAAAAAATGTTGCAGCATGGAAATATTTTCCATTTGTAAAGTGAGAATGCACATAGTATTAACAAAAAGGAACATTATAACAATAATGATTACTTTTTAAAATATATATTTTTAATTGATTTCAGAGAGGGAGGGAGAGCGAGAGAGATGGAAACATCCATGATGAGAGAGCACCAGTGATCGGCTGCCTCCTGTGTGCCCCCTGCTGGGGATCGAGCGTGAGCTCCTAGCTCCGAGGGCGATGCTCACCACTGAGCACCGCCGGGCCTGCTCACTTTTTAAACAAAAAGCAGCGGAGAGCAGTTGCCACCTTCTTTTCCTGGAAACCCTGGGAAACGTCCCTGGAGAAACAGGGTTTGGGAAGTGGTGAAAAACTACACGTGGATACCATCTTGGCAAATAATCAGGAGGGGGAAAAAGAATGAAAAAAAGTTCAATAGCAAACGGTTGTCCACATTTTCCAAATCCAACTGCCTTCAAGAATAGTTGACGATGACATTTAATAAACCTTTGTGTGAAATTCTGAATTATTTAGGTTTACAAACAGAGCTCTGAAAAACAGATTTTTAAAAATCATTAAAGTAAAATAATCTTTACTTTTGGAAAACTCTCTGTAACTACTCTACACCATGGCATTTATTCATGTGTTAAAGGAAAATGTCAAGAATATTCTACTTTAACAAACTTAAAGTGGAAAGAGTAGGTTAGGTTTCAATCTTTACCCTTTATCATGTCACCCAGAAATATTCAGAGGAAGAACGGGACCTCTCACAACATACAGACTGGGAGACGAGAGAAGCCAACGAAACACAACCATTCAAATAGACCCTGTTTGCCGCCCAGCATGTCCTCACGCAGTCAGTCACACACACACACACACACACACACACACACACACGCACGCACACACACACACACACACACACACGGCATGAGACTTTCTCCCTAAGTTCCGGATGGAAGACGTCACCTGCAGAAGGTGACGGGAAGCTTCTTCTCCAGCAGCACTTCCTGGCAGATGGAGCAGATGTCCTCGGGGCCGATCTCTTTCTGCTTCGCGCACCCGTCGCCTTCCGTGTGTGCATGCGGGTCACTGGCTGGTTTTGGGGGAGAGGGCAAGCGATCCACCCCCCGGAGCAGGTCATCAATCTCTCCTTCCACCAGGCCTAACTGCAGAGCATCTAGTGAAAACATCCCGTGTTAAAACTCAGCAGCAACAGGAGAGCGTCACACACGGAACAACCTGTGCTGAAAGTCAGCATTCTCTCTCCCGTGTCAGAAAGACAGTTTGGGTTATTACATTCACCTTTACCCCTTTTTTGTATTCTTTTCAGAGTCAAATGGTCAGAAAATGTGCAAGCTACAGCCCGCGTGGCTTAGGGTTCAGGATCTGGAGAAGGGCCGTGTGCAAATGACAGAGACGAGACAAGAAATAATAATTTGGAAATTGGAGGGCCAGGCGGAGAGTCCAACGCAAGAAGAAGGACTTCACTGGTGCCCAGGCCTTGCCAGCCTTTTATTCAATTTTGGATACACATCTAGCCCTTAGTCAGGCAGGCAATTCCAGTAACAGACAGACAGTCTTAAAGGCCAGTAACTATTAGTAAAGATTTACTCAGACTATTTGGTCAGGAAATTGCTTGAGCCACCATTGTCTCAACTAAACAATTGGTGCATCGCTCTGGCCCTTGCCAAGGCTCAAGGTTCACCAGCGTTCCGGGCTCCGTGTTTACACTTCTCTGATTGTGAAGAAAATGGGTAGCTTCTAGCAAGAAAAGACTGATTTATGAAAAGAATGGACATTGCCTCACATTTCTTACTAAACAGAGCCCGTGCAACTAGTGCATTTTAAGGGTTTTGGATTAATTGTATGATTATAATTTGTTAACTTCAACATAGTTTTTATAAAAGCACATACAACTTACATTCATGATTCCTTGGAAGCTTGAATTTTTTCAACAAGATCCTAAGATTCACAAGTAGAAAAACAAAATAACACATTTATTTCTGATATAACCTCAAAAATTATTTCATTTCAATTTTAGAGTAGGAATGGCATTATAGAATTCATACTACTGAATGTATAGGACAAACTTAAAACCCTCACCAGCTTTCTGTTATGAAAGCAGTTACATTTGTGTTTTAAAAGAAGCATATATGAAAAAAAGTATGAGTAACAGAAACAAAAGACATTTACAGTAAAGACATTTGCCAGACGGCATCCAGGTATTTCTTCATGACGTCAAGTCCTTTACAGAGAGGCTAGTGAGGGATGTGGGGGTTCCCAGGACTCCCTTTAACTTCCCCAAATGTCTCCTACTCCCAGAAATGGAGTAATTTTCTGGAGAGATTACCAAATGACTTTTCCTACATAAGCCAGTATACTGTATGACAGAAAAATATTTTCAAAATTACCCATTAAAATGGAATATGGCCCTAACCAGTTTGGCTCAGGGGATAGAGCGTCGGCCTGCGGACTGAAGGGTCCCAGGTTCGATTCCAGTCAAGGGCATGTAGCTTGGTTGCGGGCACATCCCCAGTAGGGAGTGTGCAGGAGGCAGCTGATTGATGTTTCTCTCTCATCGATGTTTCTAGCTCTCTATCCTTCTCCCTTCCTCTCTGTAAAAAAATCAAAAAATATATTTAAAAATAAAAGTTATAAAATGGAATATGATTATTTTTTAAAAGTGGGTAATATATATTAAATTTGTACTGAATACATATTAAGCATATTTCTGTATATTAAATAGTTGTATTATATTTCCATCCAGTTTATAGTTAACATACAGTAAAACATGAGTTACATTACGTAAGTAACAAAAGAATGCCCTTGCCCCGAGGAAGCTGGCAGAAAATAAAAATGGGAAAAAAGATATTTTAATGATAATAATAAAAGCAAACAGCAAGTTTTGAAAGGACCATATTTTATATCCTTACACTAACTGGAGAAAATAACTTGTTAGTAGATGCTCAGTAAAAACTGATCAAAACAAAAAATTTGGTAAATAAAAGCATTAGGAATAACGGATATTACAGTTTTTTTTAACCTATAAACAAAAGCATTAGAAATATGAGATACACACTATTTTCTTACCATCTTGTTGATTTTTTTCTCTCAAATATACATCACAAATTTTCTATAATAATATAATGAATGACTTTTTGATATAAGTATAGTAGATAAACAAAATGAATTGAGTTAAACTAAATGCAACTTTATGACTTTATTTCTGGAATTCCCTTACAAATAAATTCTGACATTAGAGGAAAAATTTCAGATTTGATAGAAAAATCTCCGGTTAGTCCTACTTCTATCTTGAAAGACACAGTCAAATGCTTATTGAAAAGGAAAACAATAAATTAAAAAACATGTACTCTACCAAAACACATAGTTATCAACGATGTGAGTGAACAGGGAGGCCTTTCCTGTCTTATAGATTTCATATTTGTATGTAATGAGAAACATTGATTTCTATTAAAAACTAGAGGCTCTGTACACAAAATTCATGCACGGCGGGTGGGTCCCCCCTCAGCCCAGCCTGCACCCTCTCCAATCCAGGATCCCTCTTGCAATCCGGGACCGCTGGGTCCTAACCGCTTGCCTGCCTGCTTGCCTGATCACTCCTAACCACTTCTGCCTGCCAGCCTGATGCCCCTAACTGCCCTCTCCTGCTGGCCTGACCGCCCCAACTGCCCTCTCCTGCTGGCCTGATCGCCCCTAACTGCCCTCTCCTGCTGGCCTGATCGCCCCTAACCACCTCTGCCTTGGCCCCTGCCACCGTGGCTTTGTCCAGAAGGACGTCCGGAAGATGTCTGGTCTAATTAGCATATTACCCTTTTATTAGTATAGATATTAACATTCAAAACATGTAGAGGTGACAGTTATTTTTTAACTTAAATCGTACTTAAGCATGAAATAAAACACCCTAAAGTGTATATTGATGAGCCGAGACCATTTGCCTTTACGTTTTCCCAACACTGGATTTCTTTAATCCTGCAGGACTCACACACAAGGAAGGAAGCACGTGAGGCAGCGCGCTGCTCCTTCTGGAAGGCGTCACTGCTGTCACTCACCAGCATATGTGCTTGCAGAGCTCCGCCCCCTTCTGGAACGCGGGGCAGTTACAGGTGTGCGGGTTTCCCAGGAAAACCTTTAAAGGAAAAACGCACGTTTTAAAGTTCCAGGCGGTTTTTAGTTAGAGGAAAGCTGCATGAACAAATCATTAGATTAAAAGAGGTTTCAGGAGGCAATCCAGTTTCCGTGACTGGAAGGCTGCATCTGGCTGCAGGGACCCCTTCCTTCTTGACACCCGTCTCATTTTTCACTCCCATAATCCTTTGCCTTTGCCAGTCGGCAAACTCATTAATCAATAGAGCCAAATATCAACAGTACAACGATTGAAATTTCTTTTGAGAGCCAAATTTTTTAAACTTAAACTTCTTCTAACGCCACTTCTTCAAAATAGACTCGCCCAGGCCGTAGTATTTTGTGGAAGAGCCACACTCAAGGGGCCAAAGAGCCGCAGTTTGCCGACCACCGGCTAGGTCAACGACCTGCATGATCAACCCAGACTGTTTTTAAATGGCCTAATCTCGGGCAAGTGAAAAGAAGGCTAATCTTAAAAGCTTAAAAGTCTCTCTCTCCTCTCCTCTCTCTCTCTCTCTCTCTCTCTCTCTCTCTCTCTCTCTCTCTCTCTCTCTCTCTCTCTCTCTCTCTCTCTCTCTTGCAGTGAAGCTAAAGACCTTAAGATTTTGGATTTTTGTTTGTTTGGTGCATTTGAATTGGTGAGTTAATTTAATTTAATTTTGTTCACCACGCCTATCGTGGCTAGACATATTAAACGCAGTGTTGTAAGCAGCGCAGTGATGGGAGGACTCTGCACTCGGCAGGTCACAGCGTGAACCACCCGAGCGCCCGGGGCCACCGCCTGCTGGGAGGGTGTGGCGGCTGGTGTGGACGGTGCGAGCAGGGTGTGCGAATATTGGAAACATCCGTGGACTTCCAGCAAAACCAAGAGACTTTTGTTCCCTCAGACCCTTCCAGGGCGCCATCACGCACAGCCTTGTAGGTCGTATCAGCTTGAGAGTGGCTGCAGGCAGAGGGCAGCTTTCCGTTCCTGTCAGGTGCGGGGCTAGTGCGGGCTCTCAGAACGCATAGCCTCCCAACAACCCGGCTTCCAGCCACAGGCCTCCTCCCAACAACCCGGCTTCCAGCCACAGGCCTCCTCCCAACAACCCGGCTTCCAGCCACAGGCCTCCTCCCAACAACCCGGCTTCCAGCCACAGGCCTCCTCCCAACTACCCGGCTTCCAGCCACAGGCCTCCTCCCCAGCCCCAAGGTCAGAGGCCTCCTCCCCGCGGTGGGCTGCCGTCTGGAGTCCCACCCATGGGGAACCTTCTCTCAGCAACACGGTCCCCGTGCAGCGCGCACCCCTAGGGGCTGAGCCCAGACGGCCTTAGGGCAGTGATGGAGAACCTATGACACGCGTGTCAGCACGGACACGTGTAGCCATTTCTGATGACACGCGGCCGCATGCCGAGGATGAAACATTTGTGAAATGTTTTTTCCTCAAAGTGACACACTACCCGAGTTATGCTCAGTTTTTTGGCGAAGTTTGACACACCACGCTCAAAAGGTTGCCCATCACTGACATAGGGACTGGAGGGGCAGACGGGGCAGGTGGGGGCAGGTGGGGGCAGGGGTGGGGGCAGGTGGGGGGCAGGGGGGGGCAGGTGGGGCAGGGGCGGGGGCAGAGGGGGCAGGTGGGGGCAGAGGGGGCAGGTGGGGGAAGGTTGGGGGAAGGTTGGGGGCAGGTGGGGGAAGGGGGGCAGGGGCGGGGCAGAGGGGGGCAGGTGGGGGAAGGTTGGGGGCAGACGGGGCAGGTGGGGGCAGAGGGGGCAGAGGGGGCAGAGGGGGAAGGTGGGGGAAGGTGGGGGAAGGTGGGGCAGGGGCGGGGCAGAGGGGGCAGAGGGGGCAGGTGGGGGAAGGTTGGGGGCAGGTGGGCCAAGGGCGGGGCCGGGGCGGGCGGCGGCGGCCGTTACTCGGAAGTCGCGGAAGGCGGGCGCCTCCTCGCGCAGCAGGAAGCCGGTGGGGCCGCTCTCCCGCAGCAGGTAGAGGCTGCCGCCCAGCGCCCGGTCCTGCGCGCGGCTCAGCCGGCGGCTCAGGTGTCTGCGCCGCGGAGCGGCCTTGGAGGAGCCTCCGCGCTGCATCGCCCGGCGCCGCCGGTTGCCCTGGCGACGGGGTGGGGACCGCGCCGCCGGTTGCCCTGGCGACGGGGTGGGGACCGCGCCGCCGGTTGCCCTGGCGACGGGGTGGGGACCGCGCCGCCGGTTGCCCTGGGCGACGGGGTGGGGACCGCGCGCCGCCGGTTGCCTGGGCGACGGGGTTTGCCCTGGCGACGGGGTGGGGACCGCGCCGCCGGTTGCCCTGGCGACGGGGTGGGGACCGCGCCGCCGGTTGCCCTGGGCGACGGGGTGGGGACCGCGCCGCCGGTTGCCCTGGCGACGGGGTGGGGCCCGCGGCGTCCCGGCGTGCCTTGCGCCGAGCGGAGGCGGGGACCGGTGCGCGCGGGAGAGGACGCCGCCGCCCGCGCCCTTCCCCGCGGCGCCCGGCCCGGCCCGGCCCGGGAGGGCCCCCAAGGCCGCCGGCGGGTCGGGGGGCCCGGGCCGGGCCTTGGTTGTGTGGGGACCGGCGCGCAGCCCGGCCTGGGCTCCGGGTGCGGAGATGATGCCGGGTCGTCCTCGGTGTCGGAACCGAGGCCCTTGCGGCGTCGGCCGGTGCCGCTGGCCTGTCCCAAGCCCGCGAGGGGCCTGCGGGTCCGACCCAGTGAGGCCGCGGCTCCCCACCGAGCCGTCCACGCCCCTCGCCCTCCCCGGGGACGGGCCTGTGGACCCGGACCCGCCCCTCCGGCTGGACCGGTTCCCCGCGCAGACCCCGGCCCTCCCCTCCCGCCCCGCCCGGACCCCGCCCGGACCCGGACCGGACCCGGACCGGACCCGCCCCGGACCCGCCCCGGACCCGGACCCAGACCGGACCCGCCCCGGACCCGGACCCGGACCCGGACCGGGTCCGCCCCGCCCCGGACCGGACCCGCCCCGGACCCGCCCCGCCCCGGACCCGCCCCGCCCCGGGGGCTCTCCCCAGAAGCCCACCCGGGCCCGAGGAGCCCCCACTCCGCCCCGGGGCCGCCCCTCTGCCTCCGGGCCCCCTAATGGGCTCAGTCGGAACCTCTGGCCTCTGCTCCTCCTCGGCCCTAACACAGGCGCCTGACCAGGAAGCAAGTTCCCGAAACGGGGGCGGGAGGGCTCAGTCGCCGGGTCGGGATGTGCCTTCTGCCCTGGCAGCCGTGCGTGAGGAGTGGGGCTCCCAAGGTCCCAGCCTTGTCCCCCACTTGCCTCTGGCTCCGGGGAGCCCGGCAAGGAAGCCGCATCCCCGGACCTCCAGTGGGACCAGGCACAGCCAGTGGGAGGTGCCGGGATGGAGGGCGCCTGTCCCACCCCCTGGGAGGTGCCGGGATGGAGGGCACCTGTCCCACCCCCTGGGAGGTGCCGGGATGGAGGGGAGAACGCCTGTCCCACCCCCTGGGAGGGAGCCGGGATGGAGGGGAGAACGCCTGTCCCACCCCCTGGGAGGTGCCGGGATGGAGGGGAGAACGCCTGTCCCACCCCCTGGGAGGTGCCGGGATGGAGGGGAGAACGCCTGTCCCACCCCCTGGGAGGTGCCGGGATGGAGGGGAGAACGCCTGTCCCACCCCCTGGGAGGTGCCGGGATGGAGGGCGCCTGCCCCACCCCCTGGGAGGTGCCGGGATGGAGGGGAGAACGCCTGTCCCACCCCCTGGGAGGTGCCGGGATGGAGGGGAGAACGCCTGTCCCACCCCCCTGGGTGGTGCCGGGATGGAGGGCGCCTGTCCCACCCCCTGGGAGGTGCCGGGATGGAGGGCGCCTGTCCCACCCCCTGGGAGGTGCCGGGATGGAGGGCGCCTGTCCCACCCCCCCCGGGATGGAGGGCGCCTGTCCCACCCCCTGGGAGGTGCCGGGATGGAGGGCGCCTGTCCCACCCCCTGGGAGGGAGCCGGGATGGAGGGAGAACGCCTGTCCCACCCCTGGGAGGTGCCGGGATGGAGGGCGCCTGTCCCACCCCCTGGGAGGTGCCGGGATGGAGGGCGCCTGTCCCACCCCCTGGGAGGTGCCGGGATGGAGGGGCGCCTGTCCCACCCCCTGGGAGGTGCCGGGATGGAGGGCGCCTGTCCCACCCCCTGGGAGGTGCCGGGATGGAGGGCGCCTGTCCCACCCCCTGGGTGGTGCCAGGATGGAGGGCACCTGTCCCACCCCCCTGGGAGGGAGCCGGGATGGAGGGGAGAACGCCTGTCCCACCCCCTGGGTGGTGCCGGGATGGAGGGCGCCTGTCCCACCCCCCCTGGGTGGTGCCGGGATGGAGGGCGCCTGTCCCACTCCCCCTGGGAGGGAGCCGGGATGGAGGGGAGAACGCCTGTCCCACCCCCTGGGAGGTGCCGGGATGGAGGGGAGGGCGCCTGTCCCACCCCCCTGGGAGGGAGCCGGGATGGAGGGCGCCTGTCCCACCCCCTGGGAGGTGCCGGGATGGAGGGCGCCTGTCCCACTCCCCCTGGGAGGGAGCCGGGATGGAGGGGAGAACGCCTGTCCCACCCCCTGGGTGGTGCCGGGATGGAGGGCACCTGTCCCACCCCTCCTGGGAGGGAGCCGGGATGGAGGGCGCCTGTCCCACCCCCCCGGGAGGGAGCCGAGAGGGGAGAACGCCCGGAGGCCACCTCAGAGAAGGTGCTGGGAGTGGCGGCCTTCGCCTGAGCTACCCAGGCAGACACCTCGGGGTCCCAGGCCCGACTCAGCCACCAGCATAGGAGCGGCCAGACCCCCAACGTTACCGTCACGTTAATGGTGCTGGAGGGTAAAGCCAGACATTATCACGCGGGAAAACGCACACTGAAGCCGAGGAATTATACACTGAATTCCCGTAGTTTGTCTGTTAAGACTTACACTTTTAGAAATACAAAATAAATTAGTGACAGCCTACACCTTCTCAACAACAAGATGAATGAGGTTTTAGAACGAAGACTATTCAACAACCATCCACTCTCCATATACGAGTGTGTGTATCTAGCTATCCATCCATATATACAACATATACACTTATATACACACACACTTATATGTAAGTATATATATACACACATATATTTCCACGTGTATTTTATCTCCATATACATTATCTTCTATACTAATAAAAGGGTAACATGCTAATTAGACCTCACGTCTTCCGGACGTCTTCCAGACTTCCTACCGGACAAAGCCCCAGCGGATCGGCGGCTGTGAGGTCCAGGCTCAGGCCTCGTAGCCGTGGCCACTGGCAGTGGCAGCAGCAGCAGTGGGGTGATGGGGACGGCGCCTTCCCCTGATCCGCCCTGTCGCCTCCCGCAGAGGGAGCGGTCTAGGCCGACAGTAGGACATCTCCTGAGGGCTCCCGGACTGTGAGAGGGGGCAGGACAGGCTGAGGGACCCTCCCCCCCAGTGCACTAATTTTTGTGCACCGGGCCTCTAGTATATAATATATAGTTACTTAAGAATGACCTTGAAGACAGCTTTAAAAAAAAGAGTAAATGGGAGAAAAAAAAGGGGACATATGTAATACTTTCAACAATAAAGATTAAGAACAGCAATAGTAAATAACTGGTAAAACAGTTGTGTTTTACTTAATGTAATTAGACAATGATACACGGTGTGTAAGTGATAAACAGCATTTTCGGAAAGGTTATATGTTTAAGACGCCATAGTCATTGTGTAAACGGAATATGGGTTCATAAGTTCCATTTGGGGGGACGATGAAAGTAGCTTTCCCAAAAGTGAACAAGAGAAAGCACAGATTGCTAGACAGAGCTCCCGTCTCGCTGTAAGACATTTGTTTTGGGAGCTGTCAGCTAAGACTTCAAAAACATTTTTAAAGCCAGGTGACTATCCCACATGCTTGCTTCATTTCTTAAGAATGTGTTACTGGGGTAACATTTTGCAAATATTAAATTGGGGAATTAAATTCTCCTTTGAATTCACTATGTTCCCCTCCAAATTACATTTTGAAACATATTGCCTTGGGGAAGAGGAAAGGGGTTAGTAGTAGAAGCAAGTCATCTATAAACTTTAAATTTATAAGGTACGTTTTAGCCCCTTTAGCAATACCATTTGGTCACGAAAGACAGGAAGTAATACATTATGATTGCTCCACATGGAGATGGAAAAGACTGGGCCTGGAGTACTAGACCTTGGGATTGTGTGGAAGCGAGTGCCCCGAGGAGGTGGGAGGAGGAGTGACCGGCGTCCGAGGAAGAAGCCAGCTGCCAGTCTCAACGTGGGTGTGCGTGCTGGGGTGTTGGTGGACGTATGTGGAGGGAGGGACTGGCCCACTGAGATGGGTTTGGGAAGTCTGGGAACACCTGGGGCGGGAGTGTGGGGAGAGAACATAGTACTTTTTGCAGAAAGAATGTGAGTGGTATATTTTCTGTAGTCTTGAACAACCTAAATTGTCTTAAAATTGATTTCACAGGAAATGACCATTTGGTTGGGTATAAAATACTTGGATTAAAGTCTTTCATCTGCAACTCTAAAGCTACTGCTATATATTCTCAGGTGATCCATGATAAAGAGGGTCTATGTCTGAGACTAGCCCAATTTTTTATCTTTTAAGTAATGGCAACACTTCTATTTCCATAGCTCAAAAGTTCTTAGTGTATAACACTTCAATGAGGATCATTTCAAGAGCTGTTTTTCATTAAATTTTTCTGGCACTTGGTCGACCCACTGTCTTAGTCTATGATATTATTGATATTGCTTCTGCTGTATTGCTTCAGATTCTTTTTTAAGGAACATAAATTATCTGTGTTTTGTATCTGATTCTATTTGCTTTTTTTGGTCATTCTTATCAGTTACTCTTTCATCTTTTTTCCCTCAATCTTTTCTTTGAACTGGGATTGGCTCTCACCCACTCCTATATGATCTAGTAATCAAAGGTGAGAAACTGAAAAGAGATAAAATAACTAAAAGAAACAAAAATCTGAGGAAGAAACAGAGACTCAGCAGAGAGAAGCAAAGGTGAAAAATTTTGCATAATCTTTTCAGAGGTCTGTGTACTGAAACCATTAAGAGGAAAAGGAACAGAATGGTGCAATTAAGAAATATTAAGAGAGCAAAGAAGAGCTTTTAGCAACTTAAGTTATGACACACACACACACACACACACACACACACCTTAAGAGGACTATAAGGGCTAAGGAAATCTTCCTCACAAACAAAACAATCCTAACAAAACAACAAGATCCAACTAACCACCACTACCACCAACAAAAAACAAAGATGTAGAATTTCATGGGAAAGTAATATTGTAAGATAGTACAAGAGTTCTAATGCCTCATTAATAGAAATTATAGGAAAAAAACATTAAAGGAATAATTTATAATATTCAAGGGGACTCATTGGAAAGGGCTCCCCGAGTGTGACATTGATGGTGGCATGGGAGTGTGGGTGAGTTGGGATACCAGACGAGGTGGGGTCCTCTTCCCCACTGGGTGCTGGGGTGGGCTTCCTACAAAATCCCGAGGAAAAGCACTTCCTGAGACGCACAGGGAAGAGCGAGTGGTTCCTATGTGCGTTGAGTTACACCCCAGGGTTTCCCAAGTCCCATTTCTCTGGGCCTTCCCGTCACAGGAGCAGTGCAGCTGGGTTCCAGTGGAGCTGAAACAGCGCCAGCGTCCCGAGTTTCCTTTCCGTGCTGGAGCTGGGTCCGGGCCAGCGTCAGGCCAGCTGCAGCCCATGAGTCCACTGTGTGTGGGGTCTGCATGGCCGTGGGCCCCGCAGGAGAAGGCCAGGAAGCAGGAGCGAGAGAGCCCGCAGGCCAGGAGTCCCGGGCAGCAGGCCAAGAGGAACAGAGAGAGGCCAAGAGAGGGCCCTTCCTCGTGCAGGGAATTCAGTACCCGATCTTCATGCCCTGGCAGTGGCCACGCCCATCCTGGCCAATGACCTGTTCCCGGGTGTGACTGACAGGCAAGTGCCTTCCCTCTGTCACCCCAACTCCACTGGGCGTGTCTGTCTGCCCTCTGTCAGTCCCCTCCCCCCAGTGTTTTGCAGAGAACATGCCTTTAATGTCTGGCCCCCCGTTGCTATTTTCCTGTTATTGATAACTAGTTAGTTACAACTGTACCCTTTTTGCATGTATCTGTCCAGTTTTCCCAACAGCATTTATTGAAGAGACTGTCTTGACTCCATTGTATGCTCTTGCCTCCTTTGTCAAATATTAATGGAGCGTAATGGCTTGGGTCGATCTCTGGGTTCTCCGTTCTGTTCCATTGGTCTATGTTGCCAGTACCAGGCTGTTTTGATTGAGGCTTTGTAGTAGAACTTGAAATCTGGTGTTGTGATTCCTCCAACTTTGTTTCTCTTTCTCAAAATTGCTGCAGCTGTTCGGGGTCTTTTTTTGGTTCCATATAAATTTTTGGAGTATTTGTTCTAGCTCTGTGAAATATGCTGTTGGTATTTTAATAGGGATTGCATTGAATGTGTAGATTGCCTTGGGTAGTATGGACATTTTAATGATGTTGATTCTACTAATCTATGAACACGGTATATTCTCCCACTTGTTTATGTCTTCTTCTGTCTCTTCCACAGCCACTTTTAATCTAATTTATAGAACTTGGTGAGGGGCTGTTATTTGAGATCCAATGTAGCGTCTGCTTTCAAGTAATTTCTTTTTTTTTTTCATATATTTTATTGATTTTTTACAGAGAGGAAGGGAGAGGGATAGAGAGTTAGAAACATCGATGAGAGAGAAACATCGATCAGCTGCCTCCTGCACACCTTCCACTGGGGATGTGCCCGCAACCAATGTACGTGCCCTTGACCGGAATCGAACCTGGGACCCTTCAGTCCGCAGGCCGACGCTCTATCCACTGAGCCAAACCGGTTTCGGCGAGTAATTTCTTACTAAGTTGGCCCCAGTGCCATGTTGTCTTTTGGCATGTATTTATGATATCCGCACCGCGCGCGCGCGCGCGCGTGTGTGTGTGTGTGTGTGTGTGTGTGTGTGTGTGTGTGTGTGATTTAGTCTACGGGTTAAGTAGAAATGTGCATACCGTGGCAGCCCTGGGAACTTTCATTCCACTAGGTGTCAGCGTCGCACTGTGGACAGCTGGGTGAACATTAAGCCATTGCTTGTTCCTGAACATGTTTCTGTGGATCTTTCCAAGGATGGTGCTGGGAAATGCGGATCTAATAATGCAATCATCTCGTGCATTATAGTAATCACCGCCTGTCCAGACGCTCATTTTTATGTGACCTATTCAAGCCAGTGCCAGCTGCTTGCATGAGGGAAGCTAATCTACATCCAGGGACCAGACAAAGCAAACGGGCGCGCAGGAATGCAGTTAGGAGGTGTTTCCTGCGTCTGTGTTTTGGGTTTTCAGTCAGCGGCTTTCTTCTTCAATAGGTTCTGAAAGAAATGTGGACGTTCGAGAAGATCAAAGCGTAACGTTTCCCCTTTCTGTTATCTACTCTGTACATACGCCCGAGAGGATGTGAGCAATAGCTGACCAGCTCGTGCCCTGCTCCGTGTAAGTGACAAGCCTTCTCGCTAAGGGGCATGTGGGGCAATTCCTAAGTTACATGGGTCTGGCTATTCCCTGGCCTCTGACTGCCCAGTGCAGCATCATTAGCTTTGCCTGTGTGTCCACCCTGATTCATCTGACCATCAGCTTCATCTTACAGGAAATAGCACCACATAATCTCCCTCATGTGGAGTCTAATAATAAAATGGGCAACAAGCAAAACAGAGACAGCTGTGGAGGGAGTGCTGGTGGGGGAGTGCTGGTGGGGGAGGGCATTGAGCAAACAAACCTCAGGGCCATGAACAGCAGTGTGGGGATAACCGGGGGGAGGGGGTGGGCCGTGGGGGCAGGTGGAGGCGGGTATGGGGGGACAAACAGTGATGGAAGGAGACTTGACTTGGGGTGGTGAGCACACAGTACAGTGCACAGATGATGTGTTGTGGGATCGTGCACTGGAAACCTGTGTGATTTTGCTAACCAGTGTCACCCCAATAAAGTCAACAACAAGGAAAACAACAGCATGGATCAGCTGCCTCCTGCACGCCCCCCACTGGGGATCAAGCCCACAGCCCTGGCAAGAGCCCTTGACTGGACTCGAACCTGGGATCCTTCAGTCTGCAGGCTGACGCTCTATCCATTGAACCACACCAGCCAGGCCAAATTCTTTGCTTTCTAAATGATCAAAGGAGCTGACAGATCATTCAAATACACTCTTTGATAATAGATCAATATGTGATTTTTGGGCGTATAACTCGAAAGGAGTTTAAATAGTTGAGTTACATTGCAAATACCAAAACTCCCCTTCCCATCGGCCGCATCCCACAGCATGTGAACAGTTTTCTCAGTATTTATAACAACAACAAAGGGGGAATTAAATCCGGGCCTAATCCTGTCTTCCACCACAAGTAACATTTACTGATTGCCACACCAACTAATTTAAAAACAAAACCGTGACCAAGAACCCCAGCTGGTGCCGAGGGAGCACGGGAGAGAGGGAGTGTGGCCCTGGGGGTGAAGGAGTGTTGAGCCTGTGGGACGACCGCGTCTGAAAGGAAGGCTCAATGAGGGCGTGACCTTTGTGTCGAACCAGATACACAGCAGCAGACCAGGGTCACTGCCTCCAGGTTGGAAGGTCTAAGGAGATGCAGAAGGAGGCCTCCGGGGAGCCAGCTGTTCAGTGAGGCCGCTGCTGTGCTCCGGTTTCCTCCGCACCGTGGCCGTTAGAGCAGCATCGGGACGGCGGTGGCATTGGGACGGCGGTGGCATCGGGGACGGCGGAGGCATCGGGACGGCGGTGGCATCGGGGACGGCGGTGGCATGGGGACGGCGGTGGCATGGGGACGGCGGAGGCATCGGGACGGCGGTGGCATTGGGACGGCGGTGGCATCGGGACGGCGGAGGCATCGGGACGGCGGTGGCATCGGGACGGCGGTGGCATGGGGACGGCGGAGGCATCGGGATGGCGGTGGCATCGGGACGGCGGTGGCATGGGGACGGCCGTGTGAGGACCTGTGATCATTGTAGGCGTGGATCCTGAGGAGCTCCCGCCCGTTGGTGGTGGGAAGGCAGGCACCACCCTGAGAAACCCGCCTCGGAGGGAGCAAAAGCTGGCTCCTGGTTTCAGTGCAGTTGTTTCTTTTTTAAAAGTATATTTTATTGATTTCAGAGAGGAAGGGGGAGGGAGAGGGAGATGGAAAGATCAATGATGAGAGAGAGTCATGGATCGGCTGCCTCCTGCACGCCCCACATGGGGATTGAGCCCACAACCTGGGCATGGGCCCTGACTGGGAACTGAACCGTGACCTCCTGGTCATAGGTTGACACTCAACCCCTGAGCTGCACCAGTCAGGCCAGTGCAGTATTTTAAATGCTTGGAACCGTGTCTGGCGTGGGGTGCTCAAGGATTTCCCTTGACTGCGTTGACGGTGAGTAGAGGTGGCCAGGACTCCCAAATCCTCAGTCAGTCGGAGTAATTTGAGTTGCAAGTTTTAATAAAGCCTATTTAAATTTATGCTATGTTATTTGTTCACTCTGTATAGAGTGGAACAACGAAAGGTTCCAAGTATATATTTATATAATTTAGTTTATAGTTCTCTTCTAAATAAATCTCACATCTCTTTTTTAGCTGAAAGAAGGGATAGAGGTGCTACGTATCACCAAAAAAGTATAACTCAGATGACAGTGTTGTTAAATTACGTTCTATAGACAGTAACACAGTTATGGAGGAGAGTAAAGAGCGTGCGTGTTCGGGTGGCAGCGGAGCAGGCGGCAGCTGTGGTGTCACGGAGCTGGAAATGCCACAGCCTTCGCTTGTCGCCGGAAGGATCCTGTGAGAGGAGAAGACGAGCAGCTGCTCCCGCTGACACTCCTGGGACCTGGCGATGACCTTGAGGCTAGAACTATGTTTAGATGAAAAGTCTTAATGGTGCTTCTGTCAAGGAACATGCCTCTCACTAGCAGCTGTTTGAGTCAAGAGTGATTTAGTTGTAAATTACACAAATCCAGCTTTAATTACTTTTAACCCAAAGTGGGAATTTATTGGCCCACAAAAGTGGGGAACCCCAGCTACATGCACTTCAGCCAGCTGGATGTGGGAGCTTAAATACCATCATCAAGACCCCTCTTTCCTCCTCTCTTGGGTTTGTTTTCTTTAAAAAAATGTTTTTATTGACTTCAGAGAGGAAGGGAGAAGGAGAGAGATAGAAGCATCAATGAGAGAGAATCATGGATCGGCTGCCTCCTGCACGCCCCGCACTGGGGATGGAGCCTGCAACCCAGGCATGTGCCCCGACCGGGAATGGAACCGTGACCTCCTGGTTCATAGGTTGACCCTCAGCCACAGCCAGGCCTGCCCAGCGGGTTTGTTTTCTTTTGTTGCATTTACTTCCTGGCAGATTTCCCCACCTGGTAGCCAGGGAGCTTCAAGAATTCAAGCGTTGTGGGTTCGTAGTGCCATTCAGCTCTGACGGAGAAGATGGGGCTTTGCTGGCAGTTTTAACAGAACTGTGGGGAGGGTTTTATGGTCCTGGCATGGGCTCGGGGTCCAGCCATGAGCAGTGATGATGGTCAGCCTCATGCAGTGCTCTGAGGGACCGAGGCTGGGTTTCCGTGTGCCTGTGGGATAGCCGGCCGCCCTCAGCCGCAGGGACGGAGACCCCTCTAAACAGACAGCAGACAAAGCAGCCTGGCCTCTAGACCATTTCCACGTTATCTTTGCACGGATTCACCACATCATAAAGACGAATGGATGGAGTGAGCTGAACAAAAGAAAAACGAAGATCCGTGGCTCAGACAAGACTCTAAAAACAGCCCAGAGGCAGGTGAGCAGTCCAGGGGTCAGGGCTCTCCGTCTGAGTCCATCAGAAGTCAGCTTCCTCCTGTTCTGTGTTTCTTGTTTCCTGTCACTGAAGCGGCCCCACGGAAGCAGGAGAGGGCAGAGCGGGAGGGGGCAGGAGGCAGCGATGCCTGCTGCAGGCGAGGGTCCGGGGCTGGCACACGCCACGCCTGTTCCCAGCCCAGGGGCTGGCGCACAGTGGCACAGCCGTCACGGTGTCCGCTGGCCAGCCCTGTGCTGCGCTAAAATTCGGGAGGGTTCTATGCGTAAAAGGAAGAAGGCGAGACTGTGACGGGGCAGCCGTGGTCACTGCCACGCTGCTTTAAGGCAAACAGATTAGTTCCAGGCACACAGATGGCTTCCTGGTGACACCCAGACCAGGCATCTTGTTTTCCTCTTGGTACGCGGACGTGTGCTGAGCATACATGTCCCAGTGCGGTGCATTATCAGCCTTGGACAGAGACGCAGCCTTGGAATCCGTGACTGTCTAGTCTACCCCTTTACAGTGGGTATTACACCCGCTTACTTCTCTACAAACAATGTAGTAAGGTCCATGTTCTCTAAAAATGTGCATGTGCTGGCCAGTTAGAGTAAATTTAAATATTACTTTCACCTTGCTGGCATGGCTCAGAGGTCGACCTGTGAACCGGGAGGTCACGGTTCGATTCCCCGTCAGGGCCCAGGCCCGGGTTGCCGGCTCCATCCCCAGTGTGGGGCGTGCAGGAGGCAGCCGGTCCATGGTTCTCTCTCATCATGGATGTTTCTGTCTCCCTCTCCCTTCCTCTCTGAAATCAATAAAACGATTTTAAAAATTTACTTTCACTATGAAAAACATTGTTAAAATGTGTCTTTATTTCCGTGGGAAGATGGGGAGAGGGTCTCTGCTGCTACATTAGGAGGAAAAGTTGCGATATGTGTGTTTAGTCCATTGCAACGCCCTTCACAGGCGGCAGCGTGGAGGGCGGCGTTAACCTTTGACATTACTATGCACATTTTGGGAATATTAACCCAGTTTTCATTTTTAAAAGAATGGCTATTGATGCTCTCAAAAGGATTAGAACTTTGATTTTGAACTTTTTATGTCACTGGCCAGCACATGCTCATTTTTAGAGAACATGGACCTTACTACATTGTTTGTAGAGAAGTAAGCGGGTGTAATGCCCACTGTAAAGGGGTAGACTAGACAGTCACGGATTCCAAGGCTGCGTCTCTGTCCAAGGCTGATAGCTCACTGAACCGGGAATGTATGCTCAGCACACGCCCGTGCCAAGAAGAAAACAAGATGCCCGGTTTGGATGTCACCAGGAAGCCATCTGTGCGCCTTGAACTAATAATAGCACATCCCTAACGATGTGCCAAACGAGTTATTTTAATAGAAATGCTTTGTCTGAGCTTAAATCTGCTCACTCAGCAGAACTGCCTGTGGTTCAGGGCGTTGTGTCTGCATCTTCAGCTGGAAGCACGCGTCCCCCAGAAGGCAGCCCCAGGGACCTGGCTGGGAGCTGCTGCGCGTGGGAAGCCACACTAACGGGGTGCTCCCCAAAACGGGGTGCTCCCACTAACGGGGTGCTCCCCACTAACGGGGTGCTCCCCAAAACGGGGTGCTCCCACTAACGGGGTGCTCCCACTAATGGGATATTCCCCACTAACGGGGTGCTCCCACTAACGGGGTGCTCCCACTAACGGGGTGCTCCCCACTAACGGGGTGCCCCCACTAACGGGGTGCTCCCACTAATGGGGTATTCCCCACTAACGGGGTGCTCCCATTAATGGGGTGCTCCCACTAAGGGGGTGCTCCCCCTAATGGGGTGCTCCCCACTAATGGGGTGCTCCCACTAATGGGGTGCTCCCACTAACGGGGTGCTCCCCACTAACGGGGTGCTCCCACTAACGGAGTGCTCCCACTAACGGGGTGCTCCACTAACGGGGTGTTCCCCTAACGGGGTGCTCCCCACTAATGGGGTGCTCCCACTAATGGAGTGCTCCCACTAACGGGGTGCTCCCCCTAACGGGGTGCTCCCCACTAACGAGGTGCTCTGATCTCGAAATGTCCTCTCACGATTAATCTCGTGCAAGTAGCAAAGCACTACTCAAATGTTCGAGTAGGTATTGGAGGTTGTCCATTGTTCAAAAAGCACAGATATGCATTCAAAATGCCTGTCAGCTGTTCCTCAAAATTTATTCAAAATAAAAATTCTATTTGGTTCATTTTGGTTCCATTATTTCTCACTTCGAATTTTGTTTCTAAAACATCAGAACATGTAGATAAAATGAAGAAACATTCAAATATTTGAATATTTGGCCTATCTGACTTTAAACATCTGGATCTTTAAGATCATAGAAATGATGGAATTTATCGTATTTTATTCAAACAGTCTGTTGTGTGTGCTTAGCATGTTAGTAGAACCACGGCCCTGTGAGCCAGACCAGAGGGACAATGAAGGGAAGTCCTTTGTGTCTGTCGGGCCTGCTGCCTGAGGTTAGTGAGTGCTCTGCTTGGTTCTCCCTGTGCCAACCTGGTGTGTTTTATTTTCATCCTCATCCTGAGGACAGAGAGAGAGGAAGGGCGATGAGAGAGAGAGAGAGAGAGAGAGAGAGAGAGAGAGAGAGAGAGAGAGAGAGAGAGAGAGAGAGAGAGAGGAAGAGAGAGAGAGAGAGACGTCTATGCGAGAGAAACATGGATTGGTTGCCTTCCTTACACACCTTGATGGAGGTGGGGTGGGGGTCAAACCCTCACCCCAAGGGGCAGCCTTTTGGTGCACAGGGCGATGTTCAGCCAGCTGTGCCACTCTGGCCAGGCCGACCACTGTTTTGACTTAAGCATTAGAGCAACGGCTAATACTCACTTAGAAATATGTCTAGAATTTTATCCAGCGTGACTTTGGTTGTTAATTCAGAAGCATCATCCACACCAAAAAAATGACATGTTAAAGTATCTCTTTAACAAGATTAAGTTCTGGAGCTTAACTACTGCAAGAAAATATTTAATATTTTGTATTTCACTTTCTTGAACTAGAATATTTTTTTAAATAAATCTTTATTGTTCAGATTATTACAGGTGTTCCTCTCCCCAACCCCATAGCTCCCCTCCACCTGATTCCCCACCCCACCCCATGCCCTTACCCCCCACCCCTGTCTTCATCCATAGGTGTAAGACTTTTGTCAAATCTCTTCCCACACCCCTCAGACCCCCTTCCCCCTGTGAATTGTCAGTCCACTCCCTTTCTATTTCCCTGATTCCATTATATTCACCAGCCCATTCTGTTCTTCAGACTTATTATTCACTTGATTTTTAGATTCACTTGTTGGTAGGTATGTATTTGATGTCTTTTTGTTGTTCATAATTTTTATCTTTACATTTTTCTTCTTCTTCCTCTTCTTAAAGAATACCTTTCAGCATTTCATATAATCCTGGTTTGGCGGTGATGAACTCCTTTAGCTTTTTCTTATCTGTGAAGCTCTTTATCTGACCTTCCATTCTGAATGATCGCTTTGCTGGGTAGAGGAATCTTGGTTGTAGGTTCTTGCTGTTCATCACTTTGAATATTTCTTGCCACTCCCGTCTGGCCTGCATAGTTTCTGTTGAGAAATCAGCTGACAGTCATGTCATATGGGTACTCCCTTGTAGGTAACTAACTGTTTTTCTCTTGCTGCTTTTAATATTCTCTCTTTGTCTTTTGCTCTTGGCACTTTAATTATGATGTGTCTTGGTGTGGTCCTCTTTGGATTCCTCTTGTTTGGGGTTCTGTGCGCTTCCTGAACTTGTAAGTCTATTTCTGTCATTATTTCTTCTAATAGGTTTTCAATATTTTGCTCTCTCTCTTCTTCTGGCACCACAAAAATTCGGATGTTGGTATGCTTAAAGTTGTCCCAGAGGCTCCTTACATTTTCTTCATATTTTTGGATCCTTTTTTCTTTTTGTTTTTCTGGTTGGGTGTTTTTTGTTTCCTCATATTTCAGATCTTTGGTTTGATTCTTGGGGTACATTGATCTACAGTTGAGTTTCTGTATATTTTTTATTTCAGACAGTGTATGCTTAATTTCTGACTGGTCCTTTTCCATTTTTTTTTTGGCATTCTCATTAAGATCCTTGAAGGTCTCATCAAGTTTCTCAGCAGTTTTTAGAAGATTCTTGAGTAACCTTATAAATGTGGTTTTGAACTCTATGTCATCTCGTAGTTTGCTTTCCTCCATTTCTTTCATTCGTGACATGTTTCTGTGACTCCGCATTTTGGCTGCTTCCCTGTGTTGATGGAGCGGCTTCGTGTGGTAGGTGACCTATAGGGGCCAGTAACTCAGCTTCCCCAATCACCTGAGGTGGACGGTCTTGGTACACCCCTTTGTGGGCTGAGTGCAAAGTCTTGGTGTAGTTAAGCCTTGATTGCTGTTGGTGTCACTGGGAGGAATTGTCCTCCAGGCCAATTGGCTGTGAGGACCCGCTGTGTTTATAGTAGAAGAACTGCTGTGCTGGAGACACGCTTATGGGGCAGGACTTGTTTCAGTGGGGTTTGGTGCTCACTGAGTCGGCCTCTTGAATGTGTCACTTATGGATGTGAGGAGTTGAAATCTGTGTCTCACACTGACCACTAGGTACACTGGCTTCTGGATCTCCAATGGGGTGCAGGTCAGCTACTGTCTGAGGTCACCCTGCAGGAGCTACAGCAAGAACTACAGTCCTCTCCTCCCTGCTTGGGATTTGTAGATTATGGAGCTGTCTGAACCGGTTTGCAAGTTTGCTAGGTTAAGTGGCGATAGTGAAGGCCATTCATATGCAAAAGCCGCTGCTTGGAGCTTGGGTGAGTTTGTAGGTTGTGCTGGGCGGCGTCTCAGGGCGTCACTAGGCTAGGGTGTGGCAAACAGCAATGGCTTGCAGCCAGCTGTCCCGTGCCTCCGATCGCATCCCCGCGTCTCGCGCCCCAGCACAGCAAACAATTACTCCTCCATGCAGCTCTGCAAGCAAGCCACCCTCACTTTCCGACCCGATGGCAGACAGTCCAGCTTCTCCCCGTAGGAGTTTGGGTCCCGCGCGTCTACGCTTCGGGTTGAAGAAAGCAAAGCCCACTGCCAGCCAGGATCTGCCGCCAGCCCGTATCACATGTGCCCCTGTACCTCAGCTTTTCAATGTTTGTGCACTGAATGTTCTTTTCTCTTTCCGTCAAGTTGTTGAACTTCCACTCAGCCAGCCCTCCTGTGGCTCTGGGTGATAGACGTTTTGTCTTTTAGTTGTAGTTTTGAAATTGTTGTGCACGGCTGCAGTTTAGGTGTTTACCTACGCCACCATCTTGGGTTCTCACCTCTTGAACTAGAATATTAATGATAGAATCCAAGAAGTATAAAGAGGCCAACACTTTAAAATAAAGTTTTCTATGGAAGAAATTTCTCTGTAAAATTTTGTAAGATTAATATTTTCTAAAAGATTTTATTCTGAAATGTGACCACTATTATGTGTAATTAATCCTCACATTTTTATATTAATTAGACATCTTTGCTTCTGCATGCTGGGCACAGAGAGTGCAGCTAATGAGTGTTTCCGGGCCAAGTCTAAGGCCACGTGTCGCTCACCATGGCAGTAGATTTTGGCTAAAATAATGCTCTGATCACTCCAGGTACTCTCTGGTGCGCTTGGATTTTCTCTCCCCTAGTTAACCTGTCTCTACTGAAGTGACCTTCTAGGCCTCGGCTGCTTGGGGGTAGGCTCTTAACATTGTTGTCTTAGTTCTAGATGTCCATGTGGCGTTGAGTTTTGTGAATGGTGTTTTGTATGTGGAAATCAGTTCTCCCAAATCCATTTGTTGAAGACTCTGTGTATTCGTGACACGCTTATTGATGATCAGTTGACGGTATATGCATGGGTTTACTTCTAGGCTTTCTAGACTGTTCCATTTACCTTTTTTCTGTCTTTTTGCCAGTACCATGCTCTTTTGATCATGTTAGCGTTGTAATATATTTTGAAATCAGGAAGTGTGAGGTCTTCAGCCTTGTCCTTCTTTCTCAAGGTCATTTGGTTTTTTTTGGATCCTTTGTGGCTCCATCTGACTTTTAGGATTGTTTCTTTCTATTCTGTGGAAATGCCATTGGGATTTTGGCAGGGATTGCATTGATTCTGTAGGTGGCTCTAAGTAGTATGGGCATTTTAACAATATGATGCCTTCCAACCCATGAACATTGGATATCTTTCTATTTATTGGTGTTTCCTTTAATTTCTTTCTGTAATGATTTATAGTTTTCTCTATACAAGTCTTTTGTCTTCCTGGGTAAGTTTATTCCTAAGTATTTATCTTTTTGATACTGTGGTAAATAGGATTGTTTTCTTAATTTCCTTTCAGATTGCTTGTTGTTAATATATGAAAAGAAATAATTTTTATATGTTAATTTTGTATCATTTACTAAATTTTGTAACTTTTCTAAATTTGTTTGTTAGGTTTAACAGTTTCCTTGTGCACGTGAACGTGGAGATCAGTTGGGGCCAGGAGATGTGATGGTATGACCATCACCATTCTGCCCAATGTAATCTGAGAGACTGAATAAACTGAGGCACAAACCTACTGCAACTTAAATGTAAGTAAAATATGTTTGTGTGACATACACAGGTTTAAAAATGTGCATTAGTGCTGACCCTTTAAATACTTACGGGACTTTAGACTCAATTTCCAGTTACCATGGTGGGTCAGTGTTTTTGGCTAAGAGCCTTGGCCATGCAATGGCAGGAGGATAATTTATTGCCAGTTGCGCTTTTCTTGTGATTTTCTTCCATTGAGCTTGGTATGGCTTCATTGTCTGAAAGGTCCCAGCTTCGCAGAGCGATTTTCTAGTGCCGTGACCGAGAAGGTCAGCAGTGACAGTTTCTATAAAATATGTTTCCTCCCGAAGGTGGCCTGCTCAGCCGCTTCCTTGAATGGTATCTGGGGAGGATCCGATAAGCCGGTTCTACTCTCCGCAGGTCAGAGGGCACTGCCTGCCCTCACGCCAGCAGCAGCAGCAGCAGCAACAACAAAGCCGGGCGTGTTATCACCATCACGGGAAGCCGGGCTGTTGGGCTGGACCGAGCACAAATACAGGAAGCGAGCCAGGCAGGTTAGCAGCGGCTGTGCTGGGAGCATCCCAAGCTAACAATACCGCAGGCGGGTCCGGAGCCGGGCTGTGCTGGGAGCATCCCGAGCTAACAACACCACAGGCGGGGCCAGAGCCGAGCTGTGCTGGGGGCACCCCATGCCAACAACACCGCAGGCGGGGCCAGAGCCGGGCTGTGCTGGGGGCACCCCATGCCAACAACACCACAGGCGGGGCCAGAGCTGGCTCCATCTCCCAGAAAGCACTCGGCACCTCACACACCTGGAAGCTGCACAAGAAGCAGCGTCTTCGCTTCCTCTCTTTGGGATGATGGCCCTCTTTAAAAAAACAGGAAAATAACAGTTAAAACAGTCATGTTTGGAAATAACACAATTTCTTGAAACCGAAAAATTTTCTTAATAATTTAAAAGTTGTTCTCCCTTTTTTTCTATAATAAAAAATTCCAATTTTGTTCTCTTATTTCAAGAGAGGATTTCCATTTTGTGGCTAATGTTTTGTTTTAAATAAAGGATTTGTGCCTTTTGGAAGCTATAAAAATTTCCTTCAAGGATTTTTTTGGTACATTTCAATCAGGGTCTGCATCTGGCTTTAAAGAGTTATCTGAGTCCTGGTGGACATATTCTAGAGATGTATACCAACATAGTTGTATGTGTCAGGGTGGATTTTTAAAAAAATGATCTGAAGAGGCCATACAGAAGGCCAAGAGATATATAAAAAGATGCCCAACATCACTGATCACCAGAGAGATGCAAATCAAAACTACAATGAGACATCACCTCACACCTGTCAGAACGGCTGCCATCAACCAATCAACAGATGACACGTGCTGGCGAGGATGCGGAGAAAAGGGAACCCTCCTGCACTGCTGGTGGGAATGCAGACTGGGGCAGCCACTGTGGAGAACGGTATGGAGTTTCCTCAAAAAATTAAAAATGAAATTCCCATTGACCCAGTAATCCCACTTCTGGGAATAAATCCTAAGAAACCAGAAACACCAATCAGAAAGAATGTAGGCACCCCTGTGTTCCTAGCAGCACAATTCACCATAGCTAAGATGTGGAAACATCCCAAGTGCCCATCAGCAGACGAGTGGATAAAAAGCTGTGGGACATCTACACCATGGAGTACTGTGCAGCTGTGAAAAAGAGGGATCTCTGACCCTTTGAGACAGAATGGAGGGACCTGGAGAGCATCATGCTAAGTGAAATAAGCCAGGCAGAGAGAGACAAGTATCACATGATCTCACTCACATGTGGAATCTAATGAACACAATAACCTGATGAACAAAATAGGTTTGGAGGCATGGAGGCACGGGACAGACTGAGGATTCTCAGAGGGCAGTGGGGAGGAGGATGGGAAGAGGTTAGCCAAAGACCTTGCATGCATATAGGCATCACCCATGGACACAGACATTAGGGTGGTGAGGGCCTGGGGTGGGGCAGGGCTGGGTGGAGGGGGCCAAGGGGAGAAAAGGGGACATTTGTAGTGCTGTCAACTATAAAAATAAAGAAACAAAAGTAGATAACTAAGGCAATGATCCGAAAAGTTTTGCACAATGACTTCTAAACCCCTCTCTTAAAAAATACTCCAACCTGAATTGTGAGGCACCGGGGACCAGAAGAGAAACCACAGCCATCGTATGGTCTCCGCTTCCGCGGCCGCCGTGAGCGTTGGGACTCGTTTGCTCCCAGGCACAGTTTGTAAGCCGCAGTCAGCGTGTGCACGCACATGCATGTGCATCTACACTGTAAATGGCACCTGCTAACAATAGGTAATACTGTACCACTCGTTTTCATGTTTTTGTATTCCTCATAGTCTTTATTTTTTAAAATTTATTATCATCATTGTATATTTTGTTGTTAATCCTCCCCCGAGGATCTTTTTGCATTGATTTTTAGAGAATGGGGGGGAGGTGGAGCGACAGAGAGAGAGCGAGAGAGAGAGAGAGAGAGAGAGAGAGAGAGAGAGAGAGAGAGAAACCTCAGGTGCCCCAGCCGGGGCGGGATGGAGCCTGCCGCCGAAGTGCTGCCCTGGACAGGAATGGAACCCTACACCAGTGGTCGGCAAACTGCGGCTCGCGAGCCACATGCGGCTCTTTGGCCCCTTGAGTGTGGCTCCTCCACAAAATACCACGGCCTGGGCGAGTCTATTTTGAAGAAGTGGCGTTAGAAGAAGTTTAAGTTTAAAAAATTTGGCTCTCCAAAGAAATGTCAATCGTTGTCCTGTTGATATTTGGCTCTGCTGACTGATGAGTTTGCCGACCACTGGCCTAGACCCTTCGGCCTGAGGGCTGACGCTCCCAGCGCGGGGCCAACCAGCTGGGCATCATCTTTATCTTCAAGATGCGCCCTCGGTTCATTGATGGGCCCAGTTGTGCCCTGTTGAATCCGTGCGCACGCGATGGGCTGCGCCAATGTCCTTCTCCTTCACTGGCGCCCGGGCAGCGCCCCTCTCCGGGCCTTCAGCCTCCTTGGGCCGCGATGGATGGGAAGGGGGGCCTGGGGGGGGGGGCCGTGGTCGGGGGGCCCCTGGCTGCCCCCTCCGTGTGAGTGACTGACCGTGAAGCCCGCCCGCGGGTGCTGGAGGGGAAGAGCGGTGTGCAGGGCGCAGCGGGCCGGGGCCAGGCCGAGGCTGCGGAGGGGCTGAGCGACTGGCCAGAGGACCACAGGGAGACCATGCTGGCCCCGAGCACATGATGGGGCCGCAGGGTCCCAGGGAGGAGCGGGAGGGAAGGCCGGACGTCCCTCGGGGCATCTGTGCGCCCGGAGCGCCATGCCCGCGCGCCCCTCTCCCTCGGGCGCCCACACGAGTGTCCCCAGCTGCCCAGGGACTTGGCATCGCCCCAGACCAGCGCCCACGGCACTGGCCCCCCCACCCCTTTCTCTCCCCGCCTCCCAGCTCCACGTCAGGACAGGGCTGGACGCGGGTTAAAACCACCCCCAGGTGAGAGTCCTGGACATGGCCTCCGTCCCGTCCCCGTAGGGAGTGCGCCACGGATGAAGGGCCAATTCTCCTCCTCACGAGCACAATGATGCTTTAAAGATCCATTTATGTCTCTGTCTGGCCTTAGCGGCTTTTCCCTGAGAAGTGAGAATTCCACGTTTCTTACGCGTGGCCAGGCTTTCAAACAGGCGCTGGTTTTAAACCGGCTGTCGAGAGGGGAAGGGAGCGGTTTGTCGTCCCCCTTAGTCATACATTCGCTGGTCGTTTCCTGCGCATCAGGACCAGGTTCTCCCCGCTGAGCTACGGGCCAGGCCGCAAGAGTGTCCTGCTGAATACGTGTATTCAGTGCTTTTTTTATAGGAAGTTTTTTTCTTGAAAAGCCACAATCGAGACAAAAGAGAAGCCTACCCCCCAGCTGGATTGAAAAACAAACGCTGTCCTATTTGTATTTAGCAAAATCACGGAAATGTCAGAAGAAAGACAGTCTCTTCCTGAGCTCGTCGCCGTGTGTGCTGGCGGCTGGCCGGCCACAGGAGAAGGCCTCGCTGCGTCCAGATGTTCCAGGCTGTGGGACTTGGTCCTCTGACCCGGGAGGCCCGCTGGCTGGGGCAGGGCCCGTCTGGCTCCTGGCGTCCACGGAGAGCCCTCTGAGCACGTCCCAGGCCGCCGGGCCAGGGCGAGGGCGCCAGGAGCTGGGAGCGCTGGCCCAGCTCCCGAGTTGTGCAACCTCGGACTGTTGATTCCCGCGGCTCCCGCTCAGGGTCCCGGCTCCCGGCTCCCGGGGCCGCGCAGCTGTGTGTGGGTGGGGTGCGCATCCTCCGAGCGCGGGTCTGAGGGGTGTGGGCCAGCGGGACTCTCTCCCACCCCCACCCTGTGACACTTCAGACAGCATCCTGGAAGGTAGTTGGTAACTTGATCTGTTCACCCTAATTATTAAACCAGGGCTTACCCTTTGTCTGCGTGGTATTTTCTTGGTAAATGACATTGAAAGGACAGCTGTCAGGTAGTTTGAAATATGTTTCAGTTGCTTTTTAAAAAAATTATATTGTGCAAAGTATTACAGATGTCCCCTTTTTCTCACTTGCTTTTAAAAATGTAATGAGAAATGTGATATTGTTACATGTGGATCAAAGAAGAATCTTAAACTTAGTTGTCAGTTTAAAGAAGTCTAAATTTCTGTAAATTACTTAAAAAATATTTTTATTGATTTCAGAGAGGAAGGGAGAGGGAGAAAGAGATGGAAACATCAATGATGGGAGAGAATCATTGATCAGCTGCTTCCTGCACACCCCACACTGGGGATCGAGCCCACAACCCGGACACGAGCCCTTGACCAGGAATCAAACCGCGACCTCTTGGTTCATAGGTCAATGCTCATCCATTGAGTCATGCCGGGTGGGCTGTAAATTAGTTTTTAAATTTAGAGTTTTGCAGATATGTTTTTAGAACACCGATTACTGTAGTTGTAAAAAAACAACCCTACTCATGCTCTGTTGTTTGGTTAAAAACTACAATTCTAAACACTCCTAATTATTCTTGCCACTGACTTTCTTTGGATTATGGGGGACATACTTCAAGGAGGACTTGGACCTGCTGGCCTGTTCACCCCCAACTGCCCTCCCCTGCCGGCCATCTTGTGGTGGCCATCTTGTGGTGGCCATCTTGTGGTGGCCATCTTGTGATGACGTGAGGGTGTCGCTTTCCTTGCCACTTTCCTCTTCCTCATGCTCTTCCTCTTCCTCTTCTCTCCTCCCTACCCTCTCATCCTCCACTCAGTTAAGGAAGAGAGTTGTCAATCAGATTGAAACTTTCACATGTAATGATGCTATTGAGTTTTCAAGGTTTTTCACCAGAAAGAATAGAATATAGCAATAAGAATAATAAGGAATCATTGCCCGACCAGTGTAGCTGAGTGGTTGAGGTTACAGTTCGATTCATGGTCAGGGCAGATGCCTGGGTTTCGGACTCAATCCCCAGTAGGGGGCGTGCAGAAGGCAGCCGATTGATGATTCTCTCATCATTATGTTTCTCTCTCTCCCTCTCCCTTCCACTTTGAAATCAATTAAAATATATTTAAAAAAAGAATAATAAAAAACTCAGTAGGAGTATCAATGACATTTATGAAACAATTCTAGGGAATAGGATTTAATCTAACAGAATTCTAATTGTATAACTGTAAGCCAAGTTTTATTTATTCCAGCAAGTCATGTTCTATTAATACGTTTTTGCCATGATAAATGGGAAAAGTCATGGTTCAGTTGTGTTTTCAGAATGGCATGTAAACATTTACTTCATTAGTGACCATATCTTCTCATTTGAAACTATGTGCGTAACGTAAAGTAACTTTTCATTTTTTAAATTAATTTATTCAAGTCAAACCAGAGGGGAGACAACTGAGAGGAAAAGATTCATCCAAACTGATTTACTTCTTAACTTTTTAAAAATATAATGAATATCTGTGCATATTATTTGTGTAAGACAATTTATCAAGCCCATTAACTCTCATCTGTTCCTTAAGATTTTGGTGAGCATTCATTAAACAAATATTTATTGCCCACTTAGTAGACACCAGGCAGAGAGATGCTTTAAAGAAATAATATTTTGGAGGCACTCTCCTCAATCTCCCAGCCCTTGAGATATAGAAACCTGCTCCGGAATAAAGTTCTAAGTGAAAGAAAACTGCTGGATATCAGCAAAAACTGTGCCTTTAACTTGTTCGGATTTTCCTTAAATTGACCGCATTCTTTATATTTGAAAAGTAGCTGTGAAATAGGGAAGGAAGCTATTATTCGTATTGAAAAGAAAGGAAAGGAAAAAGGAAAGAAGCTAAGCCTGGCTTCACATCGGCAGTTCAACAAATGCCAGGCAGCTCCGGCATTTTATTCAGTTCTCCCCACAGCCGAGGGAGAGCTTATTTGCATGTTACAGATGAGAAATGGAGATCAAGTATTATTTAACTCGCCCAAAGTCACAAAGTTGAAATTTATTGGAACCAGAAAGTGAATCTCACATTTTATGATTATAAATCCCGTGACCGTTTCCCCCACATACAGACTTCCTTTTTTCTTTTGGGATCTCTTTCCTCTAAATGCAAACGTGAGAGAAATGACAATAACAAAGGATTGAAGGGGAGCGACATCACGGATGTAAGACTTCTTTCTTTTTGTCCCCACCACGCTTTTATGTTAACCCTTTGCACTCGCTTGCTTTTTTCTCGATTCCTTTATTCTAATGCTAACCGTGTTGAGTCACACTCGACATCCGAGTGCAAAAGGTTAAAAGAGTTTCTTTAATGTAAATCCATTTCAAATGGTCCGGTCTTCTTGATTTTGTTATTATAAACATGAACACCACCTTCTAAAATACACTTTCTCAGCTGGAGGTATCTTCCTAGTTCAGTCTTAAAGCTAATAGAAATAGACACTGTGTTCCAATATTTTACCACCTGGAAAATAAGCTTAGAGGAAGAGGGTACAGTAATTGTGGGAAGGTTAAAACAAGGAGAATCATTCCTGGCAGCCGATCAATGATTCTCTCTCATCATTGATGTTTTTATCTCTCTCTCCCTCTCCCTTTCTCTGAAATCAATAATATTTACATAATTATTATTATACATATAATGTTAGAATAACTGGGATTCCAGAAGGAGAAGAGAGGGAGAAAGGGGCAAAAAGTTTATTTAAAGAAATAGTAGCTGAGAACATCACCAATTTGGAGAAAGACTTGCACATCCAAGTTTACGAAGCCAAGAGATCACGCTATTATATCAACATAAAAAGACCTTCAAGACACGTAATGCAGCTGTCAAAAATCAGAGATGAATAGTGAATCCTAAAAGCAGCCAGAGAAAAGCATAGTAAAACCTATGAAGGATCCCCACAGGCCAGGAGAGAATGGAATGACGAGTTCAAAGTGTTGAAAGAAAAAATTGCCATCCCAGAATACTCCACACAACAGGGTCATCCTCCAGGTATGAAGGAGAAGCCGACTTTCCCGAAGGAACACGCAAACAAACAAAAGCTGAGGGAGTTCTTCGCCATTAAGCCTGCCTGGCGAGAAATGCTGGGAGGAGGTCCTTACGCTGATGTGAAGAGACAGACCAGGGATGTGAAGGCAGGCAGGACACCATACACCGGCAACGGTAAGGCCACAGCCAGACACACAGAGGTGATTCTGAACCCGAAAGGTGTGTGCGCCACTTAACTATAGCATAAAGGTTAGAGGGGAGAATATTAAAAATAATGATAGCCACTGCAATTTGTTAATGAATACACAATGGAAAAAGAGGTAAATGATGACATAAAAATTACAAAAAGGAGAGGAAAAACATGAAAATTTGTAGGAAGTCAAAGGTAAGCTGTTGTTAGCTTAAATATGCCATTTTGTTAATGAGATGCTTTATATAAGCCTCATGGTAACCATGATGCAAAAACCTAGAGTAGATTTATAAAAGACAAAGAAAGGAGAAACAGCATACCGCTATGGAAAACTATCAATATAAAAAGGTAGGGAGAGACCTAAAGAAAAAGAAACAAAATAAAAAACAATCAGAAAGTGATTAGTAAGATGGCATGAGTAATTCCTTACATGTGAATAACACCTCTAAATGAAAATGGATTGAATTCACAATCAAAAGGAAAATGGCTGGATGGATAAAAAAATAAATATCTATATGCCGTCTACAAGAGACTCACTTCAGCTTTAAGGACACATATCAGCTTAAAGTAAAGGGTGGGAAAAAGATAGTCCATGTAAGTGGAAACCAAAAGAAAGCTATACTAATACCATTCAAAAATAGACTAAGCCAACAACAGTAGCAAGGGACAAAAGGTCATTATATCATGATAAAGTGGTCAATGCATCAAGAAGATACGACATTCATAGACATGTAGGGATGCTGAGAGATCCGACGGGCGAGATGGACAGCAACCCAATAATAGTAGTGGACCGCAGTACCCTCCTCTCAGCAATGGATAGATAATCCAGATAGAAAATCAATAGGGAATGTTGGACTTGAGCCATACATTAGTGCAAATAGACCCAACGGACATTTCTGGAACATTTCATCCAACAGCAGTAGAGTAAACATTCTTCTCAAGTGAACACAGAACATTCTTAAGGGAAGATTGTATAAAGCACATGAAATATGTCTTTGAAATTTAAGAATATTGAAGTCATACCAAGTACCTTTCCAACCTCAAAGATGTGAAACAAGAAATCATTAACAAAAGAAAAGCTGAAAAATGGACACATATGTGGAAATTAAACGAAACACTGTGGAACAACAAAGAAGAAAAAATTTTAAGCAAATCAAAACAAATGAAAATGGAAACAAAACCTGTCAAAACCTATGGTATGCTTCAAAAGCAATTCTGAGAGGGAAATTTATAGTGCTAAATGGATATATTAAGAAATAGAAAGATTTCAAATGAGCAACTTAACTTTACAACTCAAGGAACTAGAAAAAGAACAAACAAAGCCCAAGGTTTATAGAAGGAAGGAAATAAAGATCAGAGCAGAAACACATAAAATAGAGACTGAAAAAACAATAACACAACACAACTAAGAACTGATGTTTCAAAAAGATCAACAAATCTTTAGCCAGTATAATTTAAAGCAAGGGAGAGAAGATTCAAAAGAAGAAATGAAGGGAGACATTGCTGCTGATCGCACAGAAATGCACAGGATCGTAGGAGACTGCTCTGGATAATTATATGCCAAGGAACTGGACAACCTAAAAGAAAAGGAGATGTAATGCACAACATAATGTTTATGGACAATAATACTGTATTAGAACCTCCAAGTCGCTGAGAGATTAGAGCTTAATTATTTCCACCACAAAAAGGAATAATGTCTCTGTGATATAATAACATTGTTAGCTAACGCTATGGAGCCAATCATATGCAATATATAAATGTACAGATCAATATGTTGAGCACAAACTTACACAATGCTTTTATGTGAATTACATCTCAATAAAAATAAACCTCAATAAAGCAGACTGGAAGGTAAGTAATATTTCACTGAATCAAGGTTTACTCAAGTTTAATCACATAGTAAGCTACTGTCTTAAAAATAAGTTCCTAAGGACATACATTAGTAAGAGTTTATTGAATTTCACCATTTATTGTCTACCAATAACTTTGGCAGAACAAATTTTCATTTCACAATTCCATGATGAAATACTCTGCTGCTATGCAAACTTTGGCATGACTAACTCTCAGGGGATGGCGATGTTGAATAAAATTAATTTTTAGAAAATGAAAAAGGCTCATATATATTTCCCTTACAAAAAAATAAATGATGTAATGACCAAGACTAAGGATATTTATCCAAATGAGTGTAGCACATTTAACACACGCTTAGTAGGTCTACATTGAACCCAAATAAATGCTCTTAGAATCTCTTAAGTATTGATAGAAATGGATGCATGTGAGAGAACATCCAGTCCTTAGAGAATTAGACATGGAGTTCTTATTCATTTGGATGATTTTGGTAGTAAGTCATATAAAGGAAAATTATTATTAAGTGAAATATTTTAAAGATCTTTTTAGTAGAGATGAAAATGTTAAATAAATGATTTCCAAGCACAACATATGAAAGGGACCTGGCTTTGTCTTTTATATAAACTCCCCTTATACAAAGTATGTGTGATCTACAAACAAATTTCTCAGAATATTTATTAGTAATGGCCATCATTTATTGGGTACTTACTCTGTGCCAGTCATGATTTTAGTCATTTGTGTACTCTTCATAACATCCCTAATAGAAATTACTATTCAGATTTCATGAAGGAGAAATTGAGGGTCATACAGAAACCGTAAAGCTAGCTAGCTGTGCACTCACAGTGTACTCAGGTTTATCTGACCCCAACGCCTGTGACTTCCCCCTGCACACTGCAGTCTTAGGGGAATTTTCAGCTCACCCACTCGGTGCCAACATTGCCTCCACCTGCTCCCTAAACCACCAGCACCTTTTCCCAATCTTCCCTCCCACACCCCATGAGGTCGCAGTCATGTGGGGGAGGTCCTTTGAGGATAAAAGGCAGGAGCTCAGACTCAGCTCCTTCTTGTTTTCCACTTTCTAAAGTTGTATGGGAATTGCAACCATGGCCGCTCTGTCTCTTCTCCACGCGCTGTATCCACACAGCCGTCCAGAACGAGGTAAGATCCCCAATTTTATATTCGTCTGTTTGTGTGGGTGGAGCAGTGGAGGGTGAAGATCATGGTAGGAAAGCCAGGTTGTCTGTGGCCTCTGGTGGGTCTTATTCTTGGCCGCGTAAGCAGAGCCCAGCGCCGAGTGTCCTGTGCTCGCTCTCTATCGATCAAGTATCACCCGACCCCCTTCTCCTCGTGGTCCTTGCGTTGATTCCCCGGTCCTCCTCCTGCCTCCCCGCCGAGGGAGGAACAAGGCTGAGCTCTGCAGGGTTTGTCCATCTTAAAACCTTGCTTCGAATACACTATTTCTCTCTCCTTTTCTTCATTACAACCAGCAGGCCTTCATTTCTAGAAAACACGATGATGTTCGTTGCAAAGGCATTGCTACACTGAAAAATCCATCTGCTTTTAGGGTAATTTTTTTCCTACATAAATGAACATGGGAGGAAGAAAGTCTTGATGTAAATGTAAATGAACGTTATGACGTTCATATGTCAATCGTATTGAGACACCTTGAGTGGCGGAAGGAGAGCCTGCCTACTAACTGTTGTATCTAATCCTTCTGCTTGATTTTGGAGGCTTGGAGGCACTGAGGTTGGGAAGCCAGCTGGTTAAATTTCAAGAGACCAAGAGGCCACACAAAGCGTAATTACAGCACAGATGCTTTCACTCTGGTCTAGTTTACCAGACTCAGTCTTGTCAATACGATAAGTCAGAGGTGCTGGATGACTAAATTCACCAGAGACCGCAGCATATAAACCAGGAAGCCAGGGAGTTATTCGACGATAAGAAATGTAACAGCCAACATAACCCAACTCCTCTGTCCTCCAGCCAGCCTGTTCTTTTCCACAAAGAACCAGAAACGTACGTGGAGCTCGTGGAGTCGGAGAAAGTGACGTATTTGATCTGAGGGTGTGGTAGCATTTTGGCCGTAGAAGTAAGTCCTACTCAACACTGCTGAGGTGACGGGCGAGTGTCAGCAGTTGTCTTTCTGGTTACATTGCTGATACAATCCTCAGGATTTACACATTTTTTCTTTGTAGTTTTTAAAAACACACTTACTCTAGCCCACCGGGTGTGGCTCAGTGGTTGAGTGTTGACCTAGGAACCAGGAGGTCAAGGTTCGATTCCCAGTCAGGGCACATGCCAAGGTTGTGGGCTCCATCCCCAGTACTGGGTGTGCAGGAGGCAGCAGAACAATGATTCTCTCTTATCATTGATGTTTCTATCGCTCCTTTCCTCTTTGAAATCAATAAAAATATATTAAAAGCAATAAAAATATGCTTATCTAGTTACAATCTAGTATTTTTTGGAGCTTCTTTAAATGATATTCCAATATACGGTGAATAGTAGAACAAAAGCTGCATTTGACCACTGTAGGGGAAGGTTTGTGTTGATTTAATTCTTCACAACTGTATTCACACAGTGTAAATGCACTCAGGAAATTAGCTCCAATGATTGTCAATGATATATTCTGAGTCAGTCACATCTATAAGAGATCGTAGAACAGTCAGCTATATCAGAATTGACAAAACTACCAAAACATTTTGTAGGGAGGGGAGAAATGTTCACGTTGTGTCAGAAAACAAATGTAAAGTGGGGTTTAGAAAACAAAGCAGCTGGAATATATCTACTGTAATTCCAAAGGGTACATCGCTTTAAAATTCAAGGAGAAAATTCCCAAATTATGTCAACTACATAAATATTTTGAAATAAGGTGAGCCAGTCTTGAACTTCAACCAAAGGAATTTATTTACTGAAATGCCTAAAGGACCTCATTATAATAGCCTTGCTGAATGGAATAAGCCTATAAATTGCCACATAGTTACATTCTTTTCTAAAAGAATACATTTTTATTGATTTCAGAGAGGAAGAGAGAGGGAGAGAGAGATAGAAACATCAATAATGAATGAGAATCATTGATTGGCTGCCTCCTGCACGCCCCACACTGGGACAAAGCCCACAACCCAGGCATGTGCCCTGACCGGGAATGGAACAGTGACCTCCTGGTTCATAGGACGATGCTCAACCACGCTGGCTGGGCAACCTATAATATTTTAATCATGATAGATTTCAATAAATAACTGGTGGGTAAATTCAAGTGAATGTTCAAATGCTTCTAATGATGTACAATGAAATCAAGCTACAATTCTACAGAATTTCATAATGCAATAAAGTACGCGATACAGGACTATAAAAACCACAACGACACTCTAGGACCTGGGGGGAAATCAGCTCAGCGACCTCATGTTTATATGTTTAGTTTTGAGAACTTTTGTCCATATTTGATGCACTGAGCATGACCCAGCTCACCAGGAAGACAATCAGGCAAAGATAAATAGACGGCAGCCTTCACGTGCTGTCTGGGAATCACCTGAAAAGTCTTCGGGTTGAAATGCGTCCTATTTGCTGAAGACGAGCAGCCGAGACTTTGGAGCTAGACAGACTGGGGTGCATCACTGGGATCCGCCGTGAAATAAGCAGCCTTGAGGGAGCTGCTGCTTTAAGGATTAGTTTTTTCATCTATAAACAAAGACACCCAAGCTGTCATCACAGGTGACGGTTATGTCACGAAGGTAAAATGGGATAATGTCCACAAAGAGCCAAATACACTGAGTAGCCAGATTATTATGATCTCTGAATGCATAATAATCTGGCCACTCAGTGTATATCCTATATAATAAAAGGCTAATATTCAAATTGTCCCCTCGACCAGGAGTTCGACCAGCAGGCAGGCCGGCCAACCACCCATGTCCTCTCCCCCAGGCCAGGCTGACCGGGCCCCACCCATGCATGAATTCATGCACCAGGCCTCTAATACACACACACACACACACACACACACACACACACACTGAGTGGCCAGATTATTATGTGTTCAGAGAGCATCATAATCTGGCCACTCAGTGTATAGTACCTGCTAAAGTAGGTGTTCAACACGCTCACTTCTTTACTGCCGTGCCTGGAACCCTATGTTATGTTGGGATAAAGGATTATGTCTCCAGGAATCTCCCGGGAAGTGCAGATATAGCATGTGAGAGGCAAACATTTACCGGGTACATTTTAGTTTCAATCTGTGTGTGTGTGTGTGTGTGTGTGTGTGTGTGTGTGTGTGTGTGTGTGTGCGCGTACACTCATACCTATTCTCTAAGGTACCAGTCCTGAGAATCGGTCATGAGAGGAGAGGGGGGTCCTTTCGCAGCTGCTGACATGCGTGAGGAGCGGTCAATGTGCATAGGACACAGGCCACTGGCTATGGGAGGAGAGGTCCAGGCGTACATCTTGTTCCGAGGCCACGAGAGAACTCGGGGTTCTGGAAAAAGAGGGAGGTGATGCTCAAAGCCGTGGCTGGGGAACAGTGCTGCTGAACAGGAAGAATTCATCCAAGACAAGCGTCACCTCCTCGTGTTCCAGCCGAGAGCCATTTTAATCAGCTCCTCTCAGGGGACCGCTGAGGAGCGGAGAGGAGGCTGCGATGTGGGGCTCGGGCTGCCCCCGGCCCGTTCCGGGTCTGGCCCTGGGTGTTTCAGGACAGCACCTCCTCTCCCGGGCCCACCACCCCCCCCCCCGCCGGTCACATCTGAGGACCAGTGTTCGTGGAGCCATTCAATGAGATGGGGCTTTGGCTAAAGTCACTCCTAGTTCAATCTAGCTGGAGAATTGTGCTGCTTGTCTTACACTCCAGGGTTATTTACCGAGAAATGCAGACACTTGAAGTATGCATTCTGAAGTAAAAAGAAAAACAAAAGTAAATTTTTGCTATTGTCACATTTGAATGAATAGTGATGAGTTTCTCTTTCAATAAACTCTTTTTAGATGTGTGCAGTCCTTGATAGTAAATTGATTTTAATGAACATTTATAATCTAGGTAGGTTTGGGGAATTTCATCAAAATTGCTGTTGAAACTCTTATGCAGCATTTACATTTCATTTACTTGTCACAAGAGGGAGTCAGAACTCTGCTAAATAGCACGCATTTTCAAACTTTTCCTAAAATAAGTTATATGAAAAGAACCCCCATGAGCCTGGCCAGTGTGGCTCAGTGGTTGAGCATCGACCTATGAACCAGGAGGTCATGGTTTGATTCCCGGTCAGGGCACATGCCCAGGTTGTGGGCCCCATCCCCAGTGTGGGGTGTGCAGGAGGCATACAATCAGTGATTCTCTCTCATCATGGATGTTTCCATCTCTCTTTCCCTCTCCCTTCCTCTCTGAAGTCAATAAAATATATTTAAAAAAAGAATCCCCTTGAGCTCTCAGGGGAAATGACTTTTCTTTTCCCTGACTGACCTAGGGCCTCCTCTATCAGTGTTTAATTTCAAACTGATATGACATATATCCAGGTGGTGAAAGATAAATTTATAAAAATAGGAGAACCTTTGTTTCCCAAAGGGTCATTTCTCATTCTGGAAAGGTCTGCGTGTCATTGCCATGCTATTTTACTCATATGCCCAAGTTAGCCATCAAGTTGTCAACATGTTAGCGATGGCAAACCAAGCTGATTCTCTGGACGATGATGCAACGGCATGATGAAATATGTTGCAAAAGTGGGAAATGACCTTTCAGAGGAAGATCTGAAATTCCCAGCCTAGGATGTCTGTGACCTATGACGATCTGCTGTTTTCCAACTTCATTGTTTTTCTTTAAGAAGTCATGCGCACGCAGTCATTTCATGCACCGTGACAGTCCACAGGTCATTGGGCAGTTTTTGGAGGAAAAGTTTAAAATGTTTCCTAGCTATCTACAGAAAGAACTCCCCCACCTTCATGTGGAACGGGCCACGCGTATGCTCTGCTCCAGGGATATGGGGCAGACCTGGTGATGAGCTGATAACCTCTGGTTCATCTGAGCCACAGGCTTTTCTTCAATGTGGCGTTCTCACAAGAATGACATGTGGAGAGCGAGATATTTCCCAATGTAAGGTAAATTAGGTAGCTTCATGTATGCATCCTTCCTTACGTGTTTGGTAAAATATACAGATATTAAATGGCCTAGAAATGTTGTTCTTTGGAATATTTATGGAAACGATTCAATAAAAATGTGGATGTCGGCCACAGTCAGTTCTAGCGAAAGCCATCTGAAGAATTTTGCTGCCTATTTTTCATCTTTAAACGTTAGCTGTACAGCAGGAGCTCTGAGCTGAGAAAGAGGCCCTTCGTTGTTGTTTTTGATGCCTGAGCTGTTCAACATGTCAGCTCACTCGGTGCTAGCTTCTGGGAACCCTGCAGCCAGAGCACCCCCACCTCCACCCCCCTCCCTCCTACTCCCTCCACTCCCCCATGCCCCCTGAGGTTCCACAGGGGGTGTGTTTCCCTCCCTCCTGTGGCTTTAGCTTACGAAGGTATGAATACGAAGTCGTGGGCAATGAAAACTCAAAAGAAATGACTTGAGCTGATCACTTCTGAGCGGTGAGGCCACAGTCCCAGGCCACTGATGACGGCAAGTCACACTTAAGGGCACAGCCTGAAAGCCGCCTCTTACTGAGTGAACTGCTAAGTTAGGAGAATTATCCTCTGGAAAAAGCTCCGTCACATAAATTATAAGCACAGAATAGAAATACAATAGCTCTAGCACTCAGTCTTGTTCTATCTATAATGTATGCCATTGAACTTGTACTGAGGAGTGAAGGTTAAAGAATAGATAAGAATTCACCTAACGCAAGGCGAAGGGATTTCAGAAAGAAAAGCATACCAGTACGTGTAACAGCTGTATAATTTTAACTTCAATAATGTATTCCATTCTTACGGTTTTGAAAAGACATTTGTTGAACACCTGCTTAATCGTTTTAATCTGTTGTTAAACGAAGAATTTAAGGTGCTTTACATAAATATATAAAGATTGAAGAAGAGAACATTGCTTGGGATTAGTAGAAGAGATGAGGCAAGGAGAAATCAGGAATCCCAAATAAGATGGAGTCAGGAATTGAGACTTTTATCCACTTGTTATTGGTGAGTATAAATGGCTTTTCCTTTCCTGACAGCTAGTAGGAAAGAAGGAAACGCAGGCAGAATTTTTATCCCTCCTGAGATAAAAATAACCCGATTTCTCTAGAAGAGCACCAGCAGCTGGGGTGTTGGGAGCAAACGGCACTTCCCCTCTGGGTTCCCATGGAAACAACGCCGTGGAACTAAACCATGGCCTGGGGAGTGCCCGCTTCCCCGCAGGCGTGCGATGAGCACCTCACCGACCACGTGCCCAGGGAGCGGGAGGTGGCTGAGCTGCCGGACACATGAACACATTTCAAACGCAGCATGGAGTCTCAGGGCCCGGGTGCAGGCCCAGCACGTGGAGCGAAGGGCCTCCCGGAGAAACGGTGCTCCACGAGGAACGGAGAGCTGGTGGCCGCGCTCAGCAGCTCCAGGGTTACAGCGGGTCTGTGGGCGTCGTCCTCCCGTGTCCGTGTTAACTCTGTGGCACGGGCCCGCCCGGCCTCGTCCCTGGGCAGGGGCAGCGGCTCCGGCGGCCTTGTCCCCGTCACCGAGGCCAGTGGTCGGCAAACTCATTAGTCCGCAGAGCCAAATATCAACAGGACAACGATTGAAATTTCTTCTGAGAGCCAAATTTTTTAAACTTAAACTTCTTCTAACGCCACTTCTTCAACATAGACTCGCCCAGGCCGTGGTATTATGTGGAAGAGCCAGACTCAAGGGGTCAAAGAGCCGCATGTGGCTCGCGAGCCGCGGTTTGCTGACCACGGACCTAGTCCCAGGCTGCTGCTAGATATGCACTGGACTGAGCTCCCAAATGATTTGCAGTTTAAAATTTGCTACAAAACAAATTCCAAGCTCTCTCCTCTCTCCGTAATTCTTTATACGATTAGACCACAAGTAACATCCCTATCAATTATAAGCATTTTTGAGAATGTAAATAATTTAAAATGGTTATCTTTCTACTTCTCCTATTCCCAGTGTCTACTCCAGTGTCTTGTACATAATGTGTGCTCAAAAATGCTTTTTAAAAGTACCGGATAAATTAATTTGGCTGGTTAATTGATGCTCTCTAATTTCCTATTGGAAAAATATATCCATTAAGTAAATAGTAAAACTCCTTAGTAATATTGTTTGGTGACTACTGAGGAAAGGAACTCTGATTAAATTTAGATTTACTAGAAAAATAATGTATTCTTTTAAGTACCTGGGAGAATACCCGCGGAGGCGCTTATTTCTAGCCCATCCCCGTAGCGTCTTTGTGTACAGACATTTCACATATTATCATTTTACCACAAAACTAAATGACTTCAATATGATTCCAAACTCAGATCAATTTAGTAGTATTCTCTGTATATCTTAATATGTGTTTTGTTTAGTCAGTCGTTAGCAACTGGAACAATCGTAAAAGAACAGCTTAATAAAGATCACGTTCACGTATTTGTTACATTAAAGACACGTTAAATATCTGATAGCAATAATTGAATGGGTTGCCTTTATGTTATAGCACCTTACATTTATCTCATTTAAAAAATGTATTGTTGACACTCGTACAGACGTCTTCCTCTCCCCCCTTACCCGTCTCCATTGTTTAAAGCGATATAATTACCCCGAAGATAAATTGTCCAGGGAATACTAACCAAAACAGAGATGGTAATCCTTTCATTTATATTTGATTATGAGAAATCAAAGTCTACAGACATGTTTTTAAAGGTATTAAATCAGGTGTGAGGTGATATTTCATTGTGGCTTTAATTTGCATTTTTCTGATGATTAGTGACGGTGAGCATTTTTTTTCATTATTTTTGCATGTAGCTGTCCAATTTTCCCCAACACCATTTATTCAATAGACTGTCTTGACCCCATTGCATGTTCTTGCCACCTTTGTCAAACATCAACTGACCATGTAGGTGTGGGTTTATTTCTGGGCTCTTTATTCTATTTCATTGGTCTATATATCCGTTTTTATACCCGTACTATGCTGTTTTGATTACCATGTATCCAAAGAAACGGAAAACACTAATTTGAAAGATATGTGCACCCCTGTGTTCATCGTAGCACTGTTTACAACAGCCAAGCGATGGGAGCACCCCAAGTGCCCATCCGTAGACAAATGGATAAAGAAGCTGTGGTACACATGTATAATGGAATATTAGTCGACCACAAAAAAGAACAAAATCTCACCATTGTGACGGTATGGATTGACCTGAGGGTATTATGCTAAGTGAAATAAGTTAGGCAGAAAGACAAACGCCATGTGGTTTCACTTGTATGTGGAATCTGAAGAACAATATAAATGAACAAACAAAACAGAAACCGACTCCCAGATACAGAGAACAGAGTGGTAGTTGCCAAAGGGGCGGGCGTGGGGGAACTGGGCGGGAAAAGGTAAGGGATTGAGAAGCATAGATGGACGGGGATGCACAGCACAGCGTGGGAATAGTCAGCAGATCCGTAAGGACTGCGAATGGTGCCCGGCGGGCAGCGGGCTATCAGGGGCACTTTGTAGAGCGTATGATTGTCTGCTGTGCTGCGCACCGGACACGAACACAAGGTCACATTGAACGTAAACTGTAATTGAAACAATTTAAACATTTTAAAAGAAAACAAGACAGCGGATGCGAAGTCAGAATTTATGCATTGAATTGTGTTTTGTAGAATGCTGCGACTTTATGAAGAGACAGATTTAGTGACTGTTTAGATGGTTTCTAACCTTGAATCAGTGACACATGACATTTGAATTGGAATGACTCACCCATTTGTTACCTAACAGCCGAGGGGCGCCGTGTGATGTGTGTGCTCAGCCTGAGACAAGGGCTGGGCGAGGGACACGATTTATAATTGCTCCTCGCCAGTTCAGGCTGGAGGTTTCTCACGGGGGGGGGGGGGGGGGGGGGGGGGGGGGGGGGCGGCGGAGGGTGGGGAGGGTGTTGGGAGCCCAGCTGGAGGGAGGGGGTTGGTGAAAGCTTCGAGGAGGGTGCCGAGTTCCAGCTGCTTAATCAGTGAGGCTGGGAGGGGGCCAGACGAGGGGAAGGGAAGGAACCAGGGCGGGGCAGCCGGGGAGTGTGGGGATGGCCGCCTGGGTCTCGGGAGAAACAATTGCTAAGCGGGCGGGGCAGGATGAGACCAGCAGTTGCTCACTCACAATCTGTGTAGTCAACCAAGTTTATTTATTATTATTTTTTAATATATTTTATTGATTTTTTACAGAGCAGAAGGGAGAGGGAGAGAGAATTAGAAACATCGATGAGAGAGAAACATCGATCAGCTGCCTCCTGCACATGCCCTACTGGGGATGTGCCCACAACCAAGGTACATGCCCTTGACCGGAATCGAACCTGGGACCTTTCAGTCTGCAGGCCGACGTTCTATCCACTGAGCCACACCGGTTAGGCTCAACCAAGCTTATTCACTGACAGTCCCAGCTTCTTCAGATGAAGTTCACTAGGAACTCGGCTGGGCCTCCCCAGCTAGCACCGACTGTCACAGGGTCATTGATTTCCCGAAGGCGAATTTAGCATCGAAATCACAGGATAATGTTTAGTTCATGTTAGGTGGCCACACGTGAGGACAAAAGCTTGCTCTGTGGATTAGGACAGGACGCCAACGGCTCCTGCTCCCCTGCCTGTCCCAACCAGCATGTCCTGCCTCGCTGCTTGGTAATAGTCTTTATTAAAACCATCCAACCAACCTGGCATTTGGTATCCTTATGTTTGGATAAGTGACATGGAACTGCTTAAAAGTTCAATCCTTGCCTGGTTGGCATAGTTCAGTGGTTGAGCATCAACCTGTGAACCAGGAGGTCAGGGTTCGATTCCTGGTCAGGGCACATGCCTGGGTTGTGGGCTTGATCCCCAGTGTGGGGCGGGCAGGAGGCAGCCAATCAATGATTCTCTCATCATGGATGTCTCTCTCTCTCTCTCTCTCTCCCTCTCTCTTCCTCTCTGAGATCAATAAAAATATGTTAAAAAATTTAAATCCTCTTTTGATGACTTCAGTAAAAACAACCCCAACCTTTACGCAGCTCTCCTCCTGGCCTAGTCTTTCCCTGCCCTCGCTGCGTCCGGCTGCGGCTTCTTTGTGGCCGGCTCTGCAATGCCGTTCCTCTGGGATGTGCTGTTACACAGACACGCTGCTCTCCGCCTCCGAAGGCGTGTTGCTCGTTGGGTTGCAGTTGCTCAGCACAGGCAGGCATTTGAATCCGAGCTGATGCCATCACTGTCACCTTCCCCATCTCCCTTCCTCCCGTAGCTGTTCCTGCAGAGGGGAATCCGGGCTATTTCTGTCCTTTGTTCACAGACATTCTGTTCCAAGAGGGCGCGCCCTGCGGGCGTGGGAATGAAGCTCCTCTGGCGGAGACTCCGCGCAGCCATTGCCTTCGATGAGGCGACTGGATTGCTGACCTCCCGGCGGGCGGTGATGGAGCTCAGAGCCTGTGAGTCTGCTGCAGGCCCTGCCCACTGGTTTCTTTTCCTTTTCTTTTTAAATGTGTTTTTATTGATGTCAGAGAGGAAGGGAGAGGGAGGGAGAGATGGGAACATCAATGATGAGAGAGAATCATGGATCGGCTGCCTCCTGCACGCCCCACGCTGGGGATGAGCCCACAACCCGGGCCTGTGCCCTGACTGGGAATCGAACCGTGATCTCCTGGTTCATAGGTCAACGCGCAACCACTGAGCCATGCTGGCTGGCCAAGGTCGATCCATTTTGTAGCACATTGCAGAAGTTCCCGCTTTTATTAAGACCAAATAGTAATAGATGGTTTGTACCACCTTCTCTATCCATTCGCGTGTCAGTTGGCATTTAGATGGTTCCCACACCTTGGTTCTCACAGTGCCGGACAGGGGCTGCAGGGCCACGGTCTGTGTGTCCCCTTCCAAGATCTTGACGTCCGGTAGCAAGGCAGTTACTTTTCTATGATGTTAAACCAGCTCTGCCTGCTCCTGGGGCGGGAGAAAGGTCAGCATTCCTGAAGCAAACACCCCGAGGGGCTCAGGGTCCAGGCACAGCAACCGAGTCAGAGCATCTCCTGTCCTTGGTCCGTTCTCAAGATGCACCTTCCTTCCTGAGCCATGGGCCCCCCCGGCTCTGCGCCGTCTCTTATCTTTCGACAGCCCTATTTACTCCTTGCAACACCCTCAGTTTCCCAGGGTCTGTGAGCAAGCTCTGATCTGTAGTCAGCCAGGGAAGAGTCACTCCGCCCTGTGGCCTTGTTCTTCTTGCCTGCCCTTCCCCTCATCAGCGAGAGCCCCTCCCACTTGTGGTGATGACTATTATAGGAAAAGCCAAAAGCATACCTTTTTGGTTGTCGATTAGAATTTTAGACTGCAAGCTCATTTTGTGGGGCCAGTTCTTTTTGCAATTCTCTCTCTCTCCCGTCTTCTCCCCCTGCGACAGGACGGCGTGTCCCCTCTTCTCCCCTTGCGACAGGATGGAGGGTTTGTTTGCCCGCGCACATCAAAGCCAGCAGGACACAGAGGAGCAGGCTGTGTGAGGGCGATGGTATGTGCTGGAGTCACAGGCAGCTCCTGCTCCATGACGTGGTCTCCTGGAAGCCATGGGTGACGTGGGGAAATCATTCATCCTGGCGACAAAGGGTGTGAGGGTCACGACCAGGGCCGTGGTCTCTGCTGGCTGGTCAGCACTAGGGTCGGGGCCAGCTGATCGAGTTGATCGTTGCCTCGGGCCCTCGGTCGGCCAGGGCATTGCTGTGTCTGGTTTCCCAGAGATGCTAACCGCGGGGCTGTTCTGGGGCGGAAACACAGCTGAGGCCCAGATGTTGTCTCCAGTTTCACAGAAACTCTGTCTCTGTGGTCACAGACCCGAGGGTCTGCCTCTGAGACCACAGGATGCTGCCCACTGTCCTGAGGGCTCAACGATTAGGCGAGGGCGAGGAGGTGGGTGAGTCAGGGGGCCAGGTGAGGCCACCTTGAATCAAAGGCGGAAAATCACCATAAAAGGGCAGATTAAAGAAAATACGGTTCTTGCAGGGTGACACCTCTCCACCTTGGCCCCCCTCACCCCCTCGACTGCAGGTGGTTGCTTCCACTCCCCCTCACGCTCTCAGGTCCGATTGGGCTTTTACATGACCGCAGGTGGGGCTCCTGCTGCTGAGGGATGTAGCTGCACAGTGACTGGGTGGCCTCCGCTCGCTAAGCCTTTGTCTCCGAATCTGCCCCAAGCAGCGGAGCAGCGGCCCATCCCCCTGGCAGCCCCTGCATGGCCGGGCAGGGGAGCCATGCCTCGCCCCCTTCTGAGCCCCTCCGTGCTGTACAGAGGGAGTTTTAGTGCTTCTTACCCGACAGGATCCCAGCTCCGAGCGGCGACTCCTGCGTCGGGTCCATGCCATGTCTTCTTTCCCATCTTATTCTCTTACTCATTTCTCATTATTTTATGTACCTCACACTCAGTCGCTATCTTTATTTATGTTGGTCTTGAATGTAAGCTTTGGGCATTTTTTTCATCAAAATGTCCTTCTTCCTCTAGAAGCATTTAATGTTAAAAACACGTTACCCTGCAACAGCGCTTTTGAGGTGCAGCCAACATGCAGCTTTAGGTTCAGTTGGACAACGTAATTACTTGGATATATCCATATCCTTGATGTTTGTGGATATTGTGAAATGGCCATCACATTCAGTCTAGTTAACCTCCACCACCACGCATAATTATCCTTTTTTTCTTGTAGTGAGATTCCCTCTCTGAGCAACTTTCATATACACAATCCTGTTATCAGCTACAGTCCCCATGCTGTACACTGAGTGTCTCCTCGTGAGTTATTTATTTATAACGGGAACTTGGGGGTTTGACTCTTCACCCATTCCACCCACCCTCCACCCTCACCTCCAGCAACCGCCAACCTGTTCTCTGTAACAATGAGCTCAGTATTTCTTTTTCAGTTCCACATCGTAGTGATTTCATATATTTGTCTTTCTTTGTCTGGCCTTTCACTTACATAATGCTCTCAAGGTCCACCCATATTGTTGTAAATGACAAAATTTCCTTCTTTTTATGGCTCCTTAAGAATCTGTTATATATGTATATATCTATGTATCTAATATATATACATATATGTATATATTTCACATTCTCTTTATCTACTTAGTCCTTGATGAATACTGAGGTTGTTTCCATATTTTGGCTTTTGTATAGAATGCAGCAATAAACATGGGGGTGCATACTTTATCTTTTTCAGTTAATGTTTTCATTTGTTCAGATGAATGCCCTGAAGCTGAATTGCCGGATAATGTGGTCTTTTTATTTTTTAATTTTTCGCAGACCCTCCGTATGATTCTACAGAGGCTGCCTCAATGGACTGAATGTAAGCTTCTGAGGCAAGACTCCATGGGGTATTTTTTTCAAGCGCCTGTGAGTGAATAATTATTTCAAAGTAAAAAGCTTAAGAAGATGTCTAAAGAGGAGGGAGCCTGTTTTACGAAACCTGCCCCAGATGAAGAGTCAGAGACGCAGAAAACCATGGCAAGTCTCTGAGCCCAGGTCCATGTTCCATTCTGTGGGCGAAAGGGGCCACATGCTGACCTGACTAGTTCAGGGGAGGCCTACAGGGCAGTTGTGCAAACTCAAAGACCTAAAATAACCACAAAGGATGGTCTGAAAATTAAATATTTGACTACAAACAGGTTATGGTGGGTAGTCATGTCCTAGGCCAGTGTTTTCCCTGACAAAGATCAACTTAGATCTTTACTGAGCCCATTTGCCTTTTTGCCTCTAAGATAACATATCTGTGAGATGTCTGGGTAACTTGGAGCTTCCTGTTTTGTTTTTTCCGGACCCCTCAGGGCACAACAAATGGCACCAGGGCCTTCCCTCATTGTTATTGTTATCAAGTTAATCCTCAACTGTTAACTCTGTTAACTCTCCTGTATCCATCTACATTAAAGAAGCATATGTCCATCATTTCACTATCCTATCCCAGAAATTCCCCCGCTTTGCTTTCTCCCACCTCCCTAACCTATCACCAATGGACTTCATGTAACCCACTTGCGTATTTTCCTTTTGATGGTAATTTATAAAAACAAGGTGTGAACTCCCCATTCTCCAGAGCATTATCTCAGTTCCTGGAGGTTCTGCTTCCGGGCATATGTCGACAGTTTGGCTTAAATAAACTCACAACAGTTCTTTACAGGTTTCAGTGGTTTTACATTAACAATTCTCTCAAAAAAATGTGGTGAATATGCTAATGGTTGGGGTGGGGGGTGCTTTTAATTTATAACTGAACCTCTCTTAAAAGGCAGGATCGGTGAACATGTTGTGGGTCAGAAAACAGATGATAAGTTTTCATGACATAATTTTCTAAAGGGAAGACATGCTTGAGACCAAATTACTATAAACATATAACCATTCATGTGAACCATGTTCCGTGCGCTTTACCACATGGCTGTCTGTATAGATGAAATATGTTCACCTGTGATCACTAAGATAGATTTGCCTTTGTGCCTAGCTATTACAGGGAGCCTGTTAGGGTGTGCTCAAGTTACATGTGACATGTTATTCAAGTTACATGTGACAAGAGAAAGTAGCTCACCCAATTTCAGTCCACATTTTCAGGTAAAGGTTAAAAATCTCCGGGGCCTAAAAAACTGCATGTTTTTCAAAAGTCAATGGTTTCCATATTTAATTTTTAGAATGAAAATTCCCCAATATTTACTCTGGAAAGTCATTTTTAGAGAGAACCTCTTTCTGAGTGCCGCGGCTTTGTGCACATGGAGTCCCTGAGCCTCACCAACCCGCTCTCCCGCTGTTCCCAACACTAGGTGTCTCCCTCCTGCCGCCTCCTCCGGCTGAGGTGGAGGCTCCGGGTCCGAGGAGGGGAGCTGGCTGCCCGGAGAGGGGCGCTCTCTGCAGGGCGCCCTCCTAGCGTCCCTGTCCGCGTGACTGCATTGCATCCAGGGCCCTCTGGGACTTACAAACAGGACTGGGAAGACGGTTTACATTTGGGGAGAAGTGGGAAGATTTGGAGAGTCCGCCCGCATGTTTCATGTTGTCCTCGCCGCACGCCTGTAAGCAGGTACTATTCTCTCCAATTCTACAGCCGAAGCAACCAAGGCTCAGAAACGTTACATAACAGTTCTAAGTTGACAGAGTAACTAGTGACTGACCCCATATATTCACTGATTCTATTTTTTTAAAATATATTTTTATTGATTTCAGAAAGGAAGGGAGAGGGAGAGAGAGAGAAACATCAATGATGAGAGAGAATCATGGATCGGCTGCCTCCTGCACGTCCCACCCTGGGGATGGAGCCCACAACCCGGGCCTGTGCCCTGACCGGGATCGAACCCTGACCTCCTGGTTCATAGGTTGATGCTCAACCACTGAGCCACCTGGCCAGGCTGGTGTTCTGGTTGTAAACCCATTGCTCTTTCTCTGCATAGACCACCTGCGCTGAGCTGAGCACTTCGAGAGGATTCCTTATTCCAGAGAGTGTGAGAGCTTGTGGGTCAGGACCTCCCTCCACACCCTACAGCCCTGACCACCCGAAGGGTGGCCTGGCCACCTGTCGGCGGAGGGTGGGGCTCTCTCTTCCTTGAGAAGGTGGCAGCGTTTCCTGCATCCCTCCTTCCACCCGCCCCAGCAGAGAGCAGACACACTCCCGCTAACACTTCTATATCTAATTTGCTATGTTTAATTTCTATGTTTAATTTAATTTCTACAGGGGCTGACATGCTCAAATCACACCGAGGGCGGAGACTGCCCCCGCCCTCTTCTGAACCTGGGGCCCCGGGTGCGGAGCTGTGCGGTGTGGCCGGGCGCTGCCCTCCCCGGTGCCTCCGGAGCGCCCCTTCCTGGCCGAGGGCGGGCCCCGGGGCGGGGGAGCTGCTCTCATTGCTGCTGCGGTGGCCCTGGCGTCGGTCCGCATCCAGCTCCACGGCAGCTCCCCGACTCTGCTTAAGTAAACACGCATAGGAAATGTCCCTTTCATGCAGTTTGTGTATTTTACACGGTAATAAATCAGCCCTTTTTTTCCTGAGACGTGAGCGACCCCAGGGCCATTTTTGCAATTAGGTCTTGGTGACGCGAGTGCTTTATTCCCTTTCTTAAAACACGCAGAAGACAAAGGAAAATGTAAACTCAATGGTAACGTCTGGCCAGAGTTCCATGCACTTTAAAACGAGAGATTGTAAACGTACGGGGGACCCTCCCACGGAGCCTGGAGTCTGCAGGGCTGAGCACGTAGGCGGCCTCCCGTGTCTGCTTTCACCGGAGAACACGCGCTGCTCCGAGCTGGAGAAGGAGGGATGTGATCGTGTGTTATATAGGAAACACGCTTTACATAGAGGCATGGCCCTGGCCGGTGTGGCTCAGGGGATAGAGCGTCAGCCTGCGGACTGAAGGGTCCCAGGTTCGATTCTGGTCAAGGGCATGTACCTTGGTTGCAGGCATATCCCCAGTAGAGGGTGTGCAGGAGGCAGCTGATGGATGTTTCTCTCTCATCAATGTTTCTGACTCTCTATTCCTCTCCCTTCTTCTATGTAAAAAAATCAATAAAATATATTTAAAAAATAAATAGAGGGCGTGCATTCTCATGAAGGATGCTTATATTTACTCTGTTAGTTACGTGTTTAAGTTATTTTTGCCTCTGGCCAAGAATGGAATGACATGTTACTTCTAGAACCTTCTTGGTGCTTCTCTGTTTATTTTCCAGTTTCAGGTGACCTGGGGTCCCGTAACTGCCCCTTCTCCATTGAAGTAATGGCTTCTACTCTCCTTTCTGTAGCTGATGGAGGGTAGATTGGCAGCCAAGAGTGTTGTCTCTGGAGACAGGCAGACAACCTGTGTCTGCATCTCCAGCTATTGCTAATGCGCTCACGGAGGCTACCCACTCTGTCTGTGGCTCTGATAAAAATAGCCAGAATTGCAAGAGTGGTTGCAGGGATGAGGTGCGGTAATTGTGTGCTGTGTTTACCCAGGAGCCGGAGCTATGGGGGATAGTCGATAAACGGCAGTTGTTGCTAATGGTGCTTCTCTAGAAAAACACGTCTGCTCCCCACATTACATGTTGTCGCTGTTCGTCCATCAACGAGAGCACCTGCAATGGCATTCAGAGAGCATTACAGTGAAGCTGAGGTACATGTGTTACTGCTATGCCCCCTCATCCTCTTAAGGGAATACATTACAACACGTTTACAAAAATATTTCTGTCTTCCTCGGATGACTTTATTTTTAGGGACCTAGGAAGTATAGTTTCATTGAAAATGATACTCAGACCTCATCAGTGAGTGATTTCAGCAGCCACCCTGCCAGCCTGGCTGACCTGGCCCAGCACATCCAGCAGTAGTCTTCAGAGGAAGTGCAATGGTTGGAGAAGAGACTGTTAGGATACAACACCACAGCGCTGGTCTGCAGCCAGTCTTCTCCAGTGGATGGGTTGGAAAAGAAAAGATATAAAATAAAATAAAATAAAATAAAATAGGAGAAGGGAGGTCAGGGCTCGGAAAGGCCGGGACAGAATGTGAGTGACAGGTTATAAAAAAAGAAAAAGAAAAAAGAAAAAAATAAAAGATACAAAGGACAAAAAGGAAGGAAAAGAAATACTCATTGTAGAGTCAGGAGAAAACAAGTGGAAAGACAAAGAAAGAAAATGTGAGAAAAAGTTTAAGTCAAGATTAGAATGGACAAACAGAACTGATTGCTCTATGAATGTTTTTGGTGGCAGCAAATTCAATAACAAAAGCTCATCTCTCCCCCGGACACCAGTGGTTTTGTAGTGAAGCATTCATGGACAAGAACATTTTTTGCTTTAATTATAATATTGATTTAATTAAAACTGTAGCTTTCTATCCAGACAGTTGTCTAAAACTTAAGAACATGAGATTTCATCGCAACAAGGAAGGCTAAATAAACTTGAGAGCTTAATACTTTAGTTTTAGAGCTTCTGGGATGTATATTTTTTTGAACTTTGAAATGGAATACCAAAAACATTTTTTTAATAGAGTATTTTTTTTATTTTAGAAGTAGGATTTAAATATTATTAAAAAGATAGCAGTATCGCTTATGAATATGACCCTTTCTTTTAAAATGATTTCAAATTTATGATGAAAAAAAGTTATTTCCAGCCATTTGGCAATGTCCTACCCAGACATCCCCTTGTCCTTTCTCCTCTCTCTCCACCTTGTCCCCTCTGACTCACCGTTTACAAGAAACTGAAACAAGGTCGTCAGTTGACTGTGATGTTAACCTGACTTTCCCCTGGAAATGCGGTTCAAAGCGTTTGGAGGCACCAGCGGACTGACTCCGATGACCCCAATTTGTTCCTCTGTGACTTTCCGTGCTGATTTCATAAGGACGCTTGCCAAATGCGTTTTGGGAAGAATCCATGGATGAACTAACAGGGGTTGAGACCTGCTTGTCCAGAAGACGGCTTTAGCTATCAGGGCGAGTTTCTCATTTTCCCTCATTAAGAAATTCATCAAAGGTTAGCCAGAGAGCAGGGTCCCGGCGCTGGAGACAACCACGGTGTACTTGAAACCAGTTATAATTGTGTGTGTGCGCGCATACATATGTGTGTTTACAAGGTTATAAGTGATATTTAAATTAAAAATTTAAAAAGCTAACCAAGTTCATTTAGCACCAACATGGGATTTTCCATCCTAGAGATCTGACTTAAGAAGTTTGGCTACGGAGCCGGTCTTAGTCAGAGAAGCACACTTACCACCCTCCTGACCTAACCGCCTCCGAAGGCCCCCCCCGTTAATAGCATCCCATCTGGGGGTGAAGGCGTCACCAATGAATTCTGGGGGACGCATGTTCATCACAGCATTGAGGCTCTTTCACACGTGCTCATGTGGGACCGCGTTCTGCGTTTTCTTGTGATGTCCTTGGCTGGGCGGCACCCAGGAGCCACTGGCTTTGTGGAAGGAATTGGGAGGTGCCCCTTCTCACCTTCTAGTCTCTGTAAGAGACTGTGTGGAAGAATTGGTACTATGTCTTGGTTAAATACTTGGTATAATTCACTACTGAAACCATCTGGGGCTGTAGTTTTCATTTTTGAAGGTTTCAAATGATAAACTTAAATCCCCCCATTTTAATTTTACTTTATTATTTTAAATGTATCTTTATTGTTGAAAGTATTACATACGTCCACCCTTGCACCCCCACTGGCCCCCCTCCACTCTGCTTTTCCCCCATTTTAAAATCATTAATTTTCTATTACAATTGATATACAATATTATATTTCAGGTGTACACCCCAGAGATTAGATATTACGTAGCTTGCTAAGTGGTCATCCTGATAAGCCTTGCACCCATCTGACACCATACACAGCCATTACAATATTATTGACTATATTCTCTGTGCTGTCCTTTATGTCCCTGTTACTATCCTGTAAGGTCCAATTTGTACTTCTTAATCCCTTCATCTTTTTCACCCAACCCTCCCTCCTGGCAACCATGGACATCTTCTCTATATTTGTGAGTCTGTTTCTGTTCTGCTTGTTCATTTATTTGTTAATTGTGTTTTTTAGATTCAATTGTTGATGTGTATATGTATTCTTTGCCATTTTATTGTTTATAAACTTCTTCCTCCTCCTCCTCTTCTTTATTAAGACCCTCTCACATTTCAGATGATATTGGTTTGGTGGTGACGAACTCCTTTAGCTTTGTCTTGTCTGGGAGCTCTTTCTCTGACCTTCTAAGTGACAGGCCCTTGCTTTTCATCACTGTAACTATTTCTTGCCAATCCCTCTAGCCTGCAAAGCTTCTGCCCAGATTGGAAACGAGCTGCTCCTATTTGGGCTGTGAAATACACAACGGTTCCCGATGGCCTCGGCTGACTCCTCTGTGGGACGCTCTCCCTGTAGCCGGCCACCCTCCACAGCATCTAGAAGCAAAGACCGGGGGGCAGTGGGCCGGAGGGGCCCTTTGCCACAAAGGCCGTCCTGACGGACAAAGAGCTGAAATGAACATGAACACGGACGAGGTGACATATTCATGGAGTGGGAAGGAAATGGGAAAACAGACGCTGAAGGGGCAAGTGAATCTCTGAGATGCCAGTTGTCAATCATCAAGATCGGGAGAGGAAAATAATTGTCTAATTTCCGTAGGAGCTGGAGCTAATGCAGTGTGCCCCCCACATGCTCAGTCTGTGTGTACAGAAGTAGGAGTGAAGCCCTAGCCAACGTGGCTCAGTGGATAGAGGGTCGGCCTGCGGACCAAAGGGTCCCAGGTTGGATTCCGTTCAAGGGCACGTACCTGGGTTGCAGGCTCCTACCGGCCCAGGCCCTGGTCAGGGTGCATGCAGGAGGCAATCAATCTGATTAATTTGTTTCTCTCACATTGATGTTCCTCTCTGTCTTTCCCTCTCTCTTTACCTATTCCTAAAAATCAATGGAAAAATATCCTTGGGTGAGGATAAAAAGCACACACAAAAGAGGTAGGAGTGAAAAAAAAAAAAAAAAGGCTTTGAACCCCCTGGAGGCACAGGGAGGGGTTCCCAGCCCCGCCCTTTCCTCCTGATGCCTGACCCTTCCTTTGTGTTCTATTCTGCGACCTGGACACTTGGGACGTGACTTTTCTGGAAAGAGCAATTAGAATGTTTGCAGAGAAGAGTGAAGAGGGAAGTGGAATAATAATTGCAGATTTTAAATGGCAGAACTCATAATGCACCAGGGTTTCCCACACACCCGTTCTGCCAATGAATGTCTGAGCTCCGTTTTCTCATCTGTGAAGCAAAGGAATTGGATGTCTCCACTAGATGATTTATACTGTCTCTCTCAGTTTAAAAATTCTATGAAAATGGACAATTCAGAGAAAAGAAAATAGTTCTGGTCCTTCATTTTTTCTCACCCACAGAACAAGCAGAATTAGAATGATTGACATGAACACGGAACAGAAAAATAACTTAATTCATACACATAAAACTAGACGATGGTGTCAGCCAGATGTTTAATGACAGTATGTCCTTGCATTTTTAACTTTCCAAATATAAAGCAAGGTTTATATTGGTTAATTTAAAGGGAAACCTTGCAAAATACTTATTTTAACTGGGGGGTAAAATATTGTTTCAAAGCCTTTCTTCCATTTTTCTGCCTGTGCAATTTTTGAAAAGTACCATCATTTTTAGGAGCCTTAATTTCTTCCTCCTTAAAATGGGAACAACAACTTCTTGTCCAGGTGATTATAGAGATGAAGTGAAGCGTCCTACGTGAAAGTGACTCGCATACCCTGAATACACGCTGGTCTCTCCCCTTCAAAACTCTCCTCCTCCTCCCTTCCTCTGTGTCTCACAGCTTGATGACCTATCCAACAACTCTTCTCTGTTGTCAAGCTAGAAAGATGAGAGTCACCTAATTCAAACAATATTTTCAAATGGTGGTAATTGGATTCATCTATGCAACCAGTATTTAAAAGATGGAAACAATAGCCCAGCTGGCGTGACTCAGTGGTTGAGCGTCAACCTATGAACCAGGAGGTCACGGTTCGATTCCTGTCAGGGCACAGGCCTGAGTTATAGGATCAATCCCCAGTGTGGAATGTACAGGAAGCAGCCAATCCATGATTCTCATCATTGACGTTTCCATCTCTCTCTCCCTCTCCCTTCCTCTTTGAAATCAATAAAAAAGATACATTTTTAAAGTGCCATACAATCGTGACAGAATGCATGTTCTGGGGAATATATGTTAGGGCTACCAAGTGGCCTTTTGGAAGAGGTTTCAGAATTCCGGGTTACCCCAGATGCATCTAGAAAGACCAAGTGAGTGTCACATCCTAATGTGCCAGCCACCACGGGTTCCCCTTAAGGGAAGGAATCAGGAATTACAGCCTTTCTATCCCAAGCAGCCGCCACAGGGTCTGGCACAAAGTAATTGTCAAGAAATGTCTGCCGAATGAAGGCACGAGCAATTTACACGCTCCGCATTGCACCCAATTGGTGTTTACTCATTTCTTCTCGGCCTTCGTGCAGGCTTTTTGAGGTCAGTTCATTTATCTTCTTCTTGTGTACCTTGCTGAAGGCCCGGAACAGATTATGGACCCGATGGATGTTTACTAAATGGATGAATAGCAGGATATTGCTTCACGTACATGTGTTTTAATGTTCTGTTTATCCTTGTGTTGGACTCAATAGATTGTAGAGTCACACAGGAATTTGTAATTGAGTTCTTTTTTTATTTATTAATTGTCTAAAGATTTACAAATGTTTCCTTTTCCCTGATTGATCCGCCCCACCCAGCCATTCCCATCCCGGGCAAGCCCCCACCGCCCCAGTGTCTGTGTCCATGGGTTATGCTAATATGCATGCATACAAGTCCTTTGGTTGCTCTCTAACTCCCCACCTCCCCTGCCATTTGTCTCTGGATCTATTCTTGTTCATCTAATTATGTTGATCATTATATCCCACATATGAGTGAGATCATGTGATATTTATCTTTCTCCAACTGGCTTATTTCGCTTAGCATTATGCTCTCCAGTTCCATCCATGCTGCTGCAAATGGTAAAAGTTCCTTCTTTTTTTATGGTGGCATAGTATTCCATTGTGTAGATGTACCACAGTTCTCTATTCCACTTGTCTGCTGATGGGCACTTAGGCTGTTTCCAAATCTTAGCTATTATAAATTGTGCTGCTATGAACATAGGGGTGCATATATCCTTTCTGATTGGTGTTTCTGGTTTCTTGGGATATATTCCTAGAAGTGGGATCACTGAGTCAAATGGGAGTTCCATTTTTAGTTTTTTGAGGAAATTCCATACTGTTCTCCACAGTGGCTGCACCAGTCTGCATTCCCACCACCAGTGCACGAGAGTTCCTTTTTCTCCACATCCTCGCCAGCATGTGTCATTTGTCGATTTGTTGATGATAGCCAATCTGACAGGTGTGAGATGGTATCTCATTGTTGTTTTGATTTGCATCTCTCGGATGATTAATGACTTTCAGCATGTTTTCATATGTCTCTTGGCCTTCTGTATGTCCTCTTTCAAAAAGTGTCTATTTAGGTCCTTTGCCCATTTTTGGATGGGATTGTTTATCTTCCTTTTGTTAAGTTGTATGAGTTCTCTGTAAATTTTGGAGATCAAACCCTTATCTGAAATATCATTGGCAAATATGTTCTCCCATGCAGTGGGCTTCCTTGTTTTGTTGATGGTTTCTTTTGCTGTGCAGAAGCTTTTTATTTTGATGTAGTCCCATTTGTTTATTTTCTCCTTAGTCTCCATTGCCCTAGGATGTAGCTGAGTTCTTATACCCAGTGTACATTCAAGAGCTAGTACATGTATTCATAATTTTAAGAACTGTTTAATTGTTATTTCCCATGTTCCTTACCAGAAATAAACTCCTTCATGGGCAATATTTAGGAATAACAGAGACTTAAACAGTACGAACAAATCATTAACATGTAGCTTTATATCTGTAATCATCTTAGTGATTGATTCTGCAGCAATAATTAATTTGAATATTGCACTTTGATTGCCAGTACAGGGTTAAAAGAAGCTGGTTATTTGTAAGGAAATTCCTTGGATTAGGGGGGTGATGTCCCCTGAACATACTTGAGTGGAATGTCCTAATCCGATTGTGAGTAGAAGGTTTAGGTGAAGAAAGAAACGGGTCAAGATTAGCCCGATGACATAGAAGGAGTAGGTTCAATACTTTTAGGAAAACTATGCAAGTAAATCAAATACTGAGGAGAGAGACTTCACCAAGACAAGGAGAGAAGGAAGGTTTTGGTTTTTAGCTACAAACACAGTGGGACTCTGACCAGCAATAGTTAAAGCTGAAATGCGCTATGGAACGTTGGGTACTTCCTACTTTCTCACTGATTTGGGAGAAAATCATGTTCGTTAATACATTATGTCATTAAAATTCACCCTATATCCAAAGATGGATGAGAGGGACCAGAGGCCTGGGATTGCTGGACAATATTTTCCATTCAGCTCTGTGGGTGATAATTTTGGACATGCATATATAGTTCATTTGTAAACTATATAGTCGACTTATGAACAATAAAATATTTGTAAAATTTAAGAGATTGATTAAATGTCAACAAAATAATACTGATTTAATTGTGTGATGCCAATGAAATGGATTATTATGACTATGGCTAGTGAAGAAGCGGCATGCCGTCCGTATGTATGAAGAACACATCATCTTGGATCATAGCTTCCAATCGCGATTCCACTGCTGATACACTCTTTGACTTTGTCCCGTAATTCCAATATTCATGTAAAATGTGAACAAAAATTCCAAGCATTTTTATAAAAAAAACTAGAGGTGCAGCGTGCATGAAATCGTGCACGAGTAGCTTGCTTCTGCTTGCCTCAGCTGGCCGCCTCGCCCATCGCTGCTCGCAGCTCTCCACCCCTAGTAGCTCGTGCCCTGCCCTGCCTGCCATGAGAGCCGCTGCTCTTTTGGTTGTGACAGTGTGATGGCGCTACGGCCACGGGCCTCTTATTAATATAGATGTTTGTGAAGTTGGTTTAGAAGTGTGAGCTCCATAGAATGATGATGATGATGATGATGATGATGATGATGAAGAACTATTACCTTACGTCAGTAAAAGAAAACGAAGTGACCGGTTATGGGAAGGTAAATAACTTTTCCTATACATTATGTATTGTGATCATTTGATGTGGTGATCACAGGAACTCAGTATTTTTTCCATAAGATTTCTCAGCTCCCCTTTCTCAGCACATGGGCCATTTGTTTTAAATTATTTTATTTCAGAGTGGAAACAGCGGACGCGTCATGGAGCCAGAGGATGATGCCAGTTTCGCTCTAAGCACTCCTCTGTACCCTTTTCCAAACGAGAAGCGATCATTCAATCCGAGAACCTGATTCTGGAGGCGCTCTTTGGGTCATTGTTACCCATCCGGGAACAAGAACAGGAGAGAGAAAGGAGGCCCCCGGACTCGCTAGAGCCTGGTCTCCCGTTCGGCCTGTGTTCCTGCTGGAAGCGCCCCTTTCTGGGGTGTCAATGAACCCCTCTTGACTGCTGAAGCCCCCCCTAGAATCTGTCGCGATTCTCCTCTGTCCAGGGGTGATTCCCACATGCTTCCGCGCCTGGCTCGATACCTCCATGGGGAGACTGTCTTGGCCCTCCCAGAAAGCCCCTTTGGACAGGACTTAAAGCCTCTCCTGCGAGCTCTGCCTCCCACGTGGCCGGGCCTCGTCCTTCAGAAACCGGCCCCTCGGGCCCTGCGCGATGGCCCACAGCTTCCCTGGCAGCTGCTCTGCACCGCGGGCGGGCGGCCAGCCCCCTCCCCGCAGACAGTGTCTTGCGTTGAAGGCGGGACTGGGTGTCCTAGGCTCCAGGGTATCATGTCAGACTCCCCAGGAAATGCCCTCCTGAAAGCCATTCTCCCTCGACTGGGGACCAGGGCCAACTCCCCTCGTGCCCAAGAGGCCCCCTCCGGCTCACTGAGACCGTGTCTGCAGAATCCTCTCCTGCCCTCCAGGGACCAGGCGCCTGGCACCCCCTTTAGGAACCAGGACTGGGAGAATCCTGAGGTGGCGGAGGCTGGTTCATGGGCAGCTCCTGGCAGCCCTGCCACTGGCCTCGGTTTCACAGGGAGGGGAGAGCGGTTGGCGCCTATGCCCTGGACCTCAGCAGACATGGAGACAGGGGTCGCATTTGGAGATCCTGGCAAGTACACAGCCAGGGGCTAATGCTAGAGAGATGAGAACAGGCCCTGGAGGTGGTGTGATGGCAGGGAGAAGGGACAAGAGTGGATATTAGTCGGTTCGGCTGGCGTTCAGTGCAGGATTCCAGTGTCTAGAGAGGTCATACCATCAGAAGGTTAGAGACAAACATAGTTCTAAGTCCTGGGCAGAAGCAGATCGGGGGTAGAGGGGGTGGGGGTGGGGTGGGGATACTCTGCAGGCTGGGGTCCAGACTGTCCGTGGCGTGCGCACCGCCCACAGGTTGTTCATATATGAAGTGTGTTTGTATTGTTCCATGTGCACTGGGTGTTAATGACATGCTGAGCACCTGAACTTTGGCAGGTGCGGTGCTGGGTGCTGGGGGAACGAGCAGGTGCTCAGCGGGTGACCTCTGAGCCCGGGAGGAGCGGATGACACTATTGCTGCCCTTTTATCTTCACCCTCGTCACTCTCCGCTCGCTCTGCCATGCCCGTAGCTGCAGGGAGCCCGGGCAGACAGAGCCCATGACGGAGGGGAGCCCAGCGCTCGCGAAGCTCTGGTGAGACTCGCTAAAGAGACGGGACAAAATGAAGTTGGTTAAAGGAATGTAGATTGTTTATACGAATAACGAAATGCTCTCTAAGTCGTTGCTTCTGTAGCAATGGAAGCGGGAGACATGGCTGCGTGGATTGGCTTCTCAGAGGCCCCGGCAGGAGGGGAACACGCTTCCCCGTCTCACCTCCTGCGGTCATCCCTCCGGCGCGTGCCCGCTGGCGCCCAGGCCGGCCCGGGGCAGAGGCCAGCTGCCCTTCGGCAGAGATCCGCTCCGGCTCTGGCCGCGACTCTGTCCGTATTAACAGACTGCCTCTGCGGAGGGCTCACATCACCGCTCCCCAGCCAAGTGGAGAGCGAGCTGGGGACACTCTGAGGCTGACAGGCCACGGCGGCGAGCGGGCCAGCGCGTCTGTGTGTGTGGCTGCTGCTGCTACCACGTGGGGTTAGTTCCTCTGAGTATGAAGGTGGGTCTTTGCTTTTGAGTCTCCAAGAGTTGGAAGCACTTGGTCACCTGAGCATCGGAACCCTTTCCACTTTCCATTGCTCAGCAGCACATGGATATCCACGTGCATTAGTCAAAGCGGAGGCTCCCGGGGACAAAAGGAAGCCAGTGAGCCCGGGCAGTTCAGTGCTGAGACAGAGACAGGGGTCACAGCCCTCCCCTCTCACTGTTGGAAATAATGGTTATACGTCTTTAAGGCTGGACGGGGCTGCAGAAATCATGTAATCCAATCACCCCGTTTTACGTGTGAGGGAATTACAGCTCACAGTGGGGATCTGACCTTGATTTGGCCAAATATATTTGGACCGTTATTAATACTCAGAATCACTTTTTTAACAGTGGAAGCTGGCAATTGTCACACATGCAGGGTGATTTGACTTGGTGTCACATATACAGTGCTTATATGAAAAGGTGTCATTGTTTAAACGTGATTATGATCACATGCACGGATCCTCTGTAGAGTAACAATAGTGTGTGTGTGTGTGTGTTTATATGTGTGTGCATGTGTGTGTGTGTGTTATTTGGTCCGGGGTTTTAGATCGGAAGAAGTAAGTTTGAAATGGGCAATTGGCTCAGAACTGTCAGTGCTCTCTCCGCTGCAGTGTCACTTTAAGCTGAGAATTTCCCAAGGAAACCCCGCAGCCTGGCTCTGGGAGCTCGGGATGGACTCAGGGATGCCCTGTTCTGTGTGCTGGCTCCACAGAGGCTGCTGTTGGACAGGAGAGATGAGCGTGTGAATGGGCAGAGGCGCTACCTGCCTGGGACCCCCTGCCTTGGACAGAGGTGGCAACCCCTCGCCAGGAAGCCGCCCGGGGACGTGCAAATGCAGTCACGTAGGGTCCGAGGGGCGTAGACGAATGGGCAAAGCTCACAGTCAGGGGAGGCGCTGTGCTCCTGGCCTTGGGCATTGACACCTGGAATGAATATGATTTGCTCAAATGGACACTGAGCTGGTCATTTGGTCATATTCTATTTTTTTTCAAATACCTTTTGATGCTTTTCTAAGTCAAGAATTACTTTGTGCAAAATGGGAACGTGGGAAGCTCCCCTGTCTTCTTTCTTTTGATCACCAGGATCTTACTGACACCCCAGGTACCCTAAAGCGTACAGATCGTGAAGGCTGTTGTTCAAAAGTGTGACAGCTGTAATTCCACTCAAGATTTCAGGAGCGATGAAAGGTTCCACAATGCTTCTGTCCCTGCTCTTGTAGATGCTGTCATCTTTGCTATTTTTTCTTCATGACATGTGAGGACTATGTGTTACTATAAGTTGATTTTTCTTTCAGTCCTCAGTTAATTCCAAAGAATAAACACAGTAGCAAATACGTAAGTATAGCAGGAATATTTGCAACCTGGCAATTTCACGTACACAGAGAGAAAATAAACGATTCTATTTGAGAAGGAGCTAAAACAGTCTATGGAAATGTTGGATATCTCCAAGGCAGTTTACACCCCTTAGCAGGTCCTGGCTTTCCTGTCAGGGTCTCAGGGCCTTGCTGGGGAAGACGAGGCTCACAGGACAAGCACACTAGTGAGTAGAAGGACTTTTAAAAGAAACATCTGGCCCGGCTGGCCTGGCTCAGTGGTTGAGTGTTGACCTATGAACCAGAAGGTCATGGTTCGATTCCCTCTCAGGGCACAGGCCCGGGTTGTGGGCTCGATCCCCAGTGTGGGGTGTGCAGGAGGCAGCCGATCCATGATTCTCTCTCATCATTGATGTTTCTATCTCTCTCCCCCTCCCTTTCTCTCTGAAATCAATAAAAAACAAAACAAACAACAACCCTCCACATCCTCCACGGAAAGGAACCATGAGTACTTCCTACGTGTGAGGTGCTGCATTCTGTTCTTCCCATGTCTCGTCTCCTTGAAACCCGGCCCCCTGTGCTTCTGAAATGATTGCACTTGTTGTCAGATGAGGAATTCCAGTATCAGAGGAGTGAAATAATGCGCCTAACAGTATGTCATGCAAAGGCGCAGTCAGAACTGCAGATCGAGTCTGCCTGACACAGGACTGAGAGTTTCATGGAGGGAGATGGGTGGGGGACTCCTTCTGCCTCCTTCGTTTCCGGAAAAGCGCTGGCTGCAGGCTCTGACAATTTCCCTCTATTTACTGGCACAGCTCGTAGGAAACCAGTTTCTCCATAAAGCATACAGGGAACAATGGCTCATTGTAAGGGATCTAACTCCACTCAGACCTCGTCCTGAAACCCCCGTCCAATCCATAACCCAAACTTCTCCATTCTCTAGAACGCACACCTCAAGTACTCTACGTCTACATCTCCACTGTTCTGCTTTGCTGACCCTGGTCCAAATCACCATCACCTTCGGCTGGACATTCCCACTCTTTTCCTCATTCTCCCTCTCCTGTTCCTGCCACCTCCAGCATCGTCTTCAAAGGCTCCCGGAGAAATGTTTAATTAAAGCAGGTCCATTTCCCAAAACACTTTAACATCTGCCCATGCTGGTTGGAATAAAATAAACACTTCTTATTCTTGTAGACACATTCCTTAGTTCTATGGCTTTTGGCTCCCCCTCCATGCCTTCATCTCATACCACTCTCCCGACATACTCAAAGCTCGAGCCACACTCTGCTTTTTCTTGCCTGCCAAGCTTTGTTCTGCCTTGGGAGCTTGTATATGCTGCTATTTCAGCCCAGAAGCTTCTATCCCATTTTTTCCATAACTGTATGCTTTGTGTGTTTAAAATTTTTTTCCCATGGGCCTCCGTTTAAATGTCAAGGACTCGGAGGCTTTCTTTGATGATCCAAACTGGGTTAAGACCCACTGTGGGTTCTCTTAACATCAGAAAACCAGCCGTCCTTTGTGCAGGGCGCTGCTTGTTGTATGTATGTGAGACTGGTCTGGGACTGGCTCAGGCTTTAGGCTTCGTTAGCCGGTTGTTTAACTTTGCCACACTTGCGTTTTCTTAGCCTCATTGCATAAGGTGACCAGATCGTCCCGCTTTTGGCTGTCCCGCCAAAAGCGGGACGATCTGGTCACCTTACCATTCCATTTTCCAGCAGACCTAATGCAAATGCAGGGTGCGATGTCATGGAGACTGTGGCTTGAAAATGGGTGGCGGGGAGACTTCATACGTTACGTCTCTGGCTCAAGCTGAGCCCAAAGAATGGGGGCGGCTCCTCTCATGCAGCGGCTGGAGGCATGGGGTGAGCCAGGAAGGACAGACAATGCAACACGCCTGAACTACAGACATAAGAAAGCGGGGGCGGCGGGGGGGGGGCATCTGTAATATTCTCAACAATAAAGGCAAATAAGACAGGAAGTTTCTCATGTATCCATTGACGCAGCCTTTGGAAGAACACGAGGGGACTCAGATGAGCGTGTGCCATCTAAGGAGATGGCAGTGAGACTGAGCAGGTGCTGTTGAATGGAGCCGATGCTCACCCCTCCTCAGGGTGTTCGTGTTCTTCTTTACTCACCACAAGGGCCATTTCAAACGTTTCCACCCTCTTAACCTCCCCCCTGGCCGCACCCGATCTCCCGGATTTGATGGCTTTGACGTAGGAGCCATCTGACAAGAGATGATGTCACTTCCTAGTCCTGGCTTCCAAGCGCCTCTCCCTCCTGCCTGTCGGCTCCACCTCGCATACTCCTTCTAACCTGGTACTCTAGCAAACCACTATTTGAAGGAAGCCATACACTGCTGCCATCACTTTTCACCTCCCACTCGCCCCTAACCTCCGATATTGCAGACTCTCTTTCCTGCTCTTTGGAAATTAAACTTTTCGTAATTTCTTAAATTCCAGGGCGAATGAGCTTCCATACCTCGAAGTTTCAGCTTCACTTTCTTGACGCTGTCTTCCTCCTTAGCCCACATTCCTCCCTCTCCCACATCTCATCTTGCATATTTCCACAGGAATTAATTCTCAATGCTATTTCCTTAACCAAATCCCTCTTCCTCTATATTCTCTTTTAAACTATGTTTGCTTTTTTGGCATCTACCAAATCAATGTCTCCCTGGGTCAAGATTCACATTTCCAAACTTTGGTTAAAAAAGTCTTCTATATCTGTTCTTTTTTTTAAAACTAAGACATTTAAGATTTTAAGCCAACAACTCTTCCTGCTTCCTCCATTCTGTCAGAGCAGCAATTTTCAACTGGTGTGCTGCAAGAATTTTTAACACATGAGATATCTGACTATTTAGTGAGGGGCACTGACCTCTTTTCCCTTAAATTGTTGATAAAAAAATGACAACAGCTGACACAACACTGGCCACCCGGTGTAAATGCCCTGTTTTGAGCCATAAATATACAGGATATAATAGTTTTGAATGTTATTGGTCACAGCGCATAATAAGGTTGTGTCTGGCCCTGGCTGGGTGGCTCAGTTGGTTGGAGTATCAGCCATCACCAAAAGGTTGTGGGTTTGATTCCTGGTCAGGTCACATGCCTAGACTGTGGGTTTGATTCCCCAGAGGGGGTGTGTACAGGAAGCAACTGATCAATGTTCCTCTCTCACATCGATGTTCCTCTCTCTCTCTCCTTTCTCTCCCTTCCTCTTTCTCTGAAAAACCTATAAAAACATGTCCTTGGGTGAGGATTAAAAAAATAATAGTAAGGTTGAATCTGATTGGTTAATTCTTGGTACCAGAAGTCCTTATATACAAGTAAAAGCATCTGATTTTTTAAAAAGCCCCTTTAAAACAAAAAGGGTAATTACTATTATTATTTTTTCTTAAGTCAATCAAAATTATACCCATTTTTTTTTTCAAAGCAGCAAAAAATGTATTTTTTTGGTATGCCACAGAATCTTCATGGTTATTTACGTGCCAGGAGATGAAAAAGGTTGAAAATCTCTCTCTAGAGAGCCAGCAACTCCCAGTCATCTTTTTAAAAAATAAAATCACTTGTGAGTTTGCTGGCTGACACATTGTAAATCGCATTTCAAATAAAGTAAAATAAAGTTAAAACTCTATATAGTCTTTTTCTTTTTCACTTCATCTACTGTTACTTCATATTTTGAATACTTGCTTTTCTCTCTGTTATATATATCAAAATCTATTCTATTTCTCTCTCCTGCTGCAAAGATAATGAAATGATTGGCAGCTTTGATTGCGCTATGTTTTCTCAGCTGAAAGAAAGGAGTTTCTTATTACTCATCCCCCTCAACATACTCTCTGTGTTTCAATCCTGCAAGTAAAAGCATCTAAACTCGCAACAAAGGCTCTTTTGAAATTCCTAGTTTAATTATTTGTGAACAGATTGGCTAACTATTTATAGTGCAATAATGACCCAGAATCTGGAAAATTTCTTAAGATTTCTGAGTTCCTTGGTGTACCTATACTCAGCAAGAAAGGTTTGTAGGAACTGGTATCCAACACGGCTACACACACACACACACACACACACACACACACACACACACACACACACATCTGGGGGCTTGTTTCTGACTGTTGGTGAGGGTAACTCAGTCACGCAGTCTTCCATCATCGAATAGTCTGGCCTGACCTTCTTTACATGGCAAATGCTTCCAATGGAACCAAAAGAGAAGCTCCTGAGACTGAGGCCTGCAAGTCCCACCCACAACCTCCATCCACTGTGGGTCAGAGCGAGGAGCGGCCAGCCCCGTGGCATCGGGAGCAGAATGGTGTTCCCCTCTCAGTGGGAACAGCAGCAGCACTTCTCTGAGGGCAGGTCCCCTAGAGGAACGAGTATGTCAGCTCTGAGAACAGCCTGGACCACTCAGGTGGCGGGACTTGTCACTAGAGATGAGGGTGTCAGCGGAAGGTCTGTCTGCGGAGGCGGAACGAGACAGAGAAGCTGAATGAGTGAGGGAGGGGCTGTGCCGACATCAGGGAGGAAAGGATGTTCTTGCCGAGGGAATATCAACGGCAAAGGGCCCCGCAGGGGAACGACCTGGTGTGTTGGAGAAAAGCCGACGGCTCCTTGTTGTCATTCAGGCAAGAAATGATAGTTCCTTGAACTAGGAAGATGTTTAGGAGGGCGGTGTGTCCCTTCATTCAGTAAATGTTTTCAAGTAGAAGTGAAGGCGTTGCTTTTGGATTGCATGCTTGTATGAAGAAGAAGAATCAAAGATGATGATAAGGTTTGGGACTTAAATGTGGGCAAATGGTATTCCCATTTGATGAGATGAGAGGCAGTTCCTTGGGATGGAGCAGGTGTTTGTGAAAAGTGGAAATTCAGTCTTGGATAGTTTACTTGAGATTCCTACAGGTGTCCAAGTGGACATGCTGAGCGGGAAATTAAATTTGTGGGCCTGGAATTCAGTAGCAAGAACAGGGCTAGGTATAAAACGTAGGGATCATCTTTTTAAAAGATGAGATTTGATGCTATTATCCAGCAAGTTATTGCAAAAGGAGAGAAGAAGAAGCGTGGGCGCTAGGGGTTAGGACATGCAGGAAGACCCGCGTGGAGGCTGCCTGGGACGTAATTGGTGTGGACGGTCAGCAAACAGTGTCCCAGGAGCACCCGGGAGAGGGCCTGGCAAGAAGGGCACCATCGGTGCTGACAGGTGACACTAAGTCACACCAGGAAAGACTGAGGTCTGACTATTGGATAGGGCGGGAGCCTGGTGAGCTCAGGCAGGGCTGACCAGTGGGCGGGTGCAGTAGGGGATGGGGGCAAAAAACGGGGCATAATATTGTTGATGGGAATGATCCACAGGAAGAAAGAGAGAGAGAGAGGGAGAGAGAGAGAGAATGACAAAAAGAACAAATACTTCAATGAACCATTGGGTCTTAGCTAGGGATAAGGGTTTTTTATTCACTTTAATAAAATAAATTTTTATAGTTTGGACTTAAAGACTTTATATTGGCTCCCTAACAGGTTTGGCTCAGTGGATAGAGCGTCGGCCTGCGGACTGAAAGGTCCCAGGTTCGATTCCGGTCAAGGGCATGTACCTTGGTTGTGGGCACATCCCCAGTAGGAGGTGTGCAGGAGGCAGCTGATCGATGTTTCTCTCTCATTGATGTTTCTAACTCTCTGTCCCTCTCCCTTCCTCTCTGTAAAAAATCAATAAAATATATTTAAAAAAAAGACTTTATATTGGCAGATTCAATGGTGGAAAATATGAAATTTCTTCTTGAGTTTTCTGTTTTCTGAGTGAAATATAGTCATGCAGCACATAGGGACCCTTCAATCAGCAATGAACCACACACGCACGGGTCGGCCATGAGGTCACAGCGGAACTGAAGGATTCCCAACAGCCGTACCTTTTAGCCATCGTAATGTCGAGGGCAATACTTCCTCATGCTTGGGTGAGAGCTGGGATTAGGACTGAGTTTAATTTTTAAGGAAAGAATTAGGATATATAGAATTAGAATATAGAATTCCTCACACACCTAAGTACATGTCTGTGCACTAGTACATGCATGAGGCACATCTGAGAAGGGCAATGGAATTTTGAGAGGGTTAAAATGAGTTTTCCCTTTAAAAATATTCATGTATGTCATGCAATTTTAAACATAATTTTAATGAAAAATCACCAAAGAGCCCAGCCGGCATGGCTCAGTGGTTGAACGTGGACCACTGAGCCACTATGAATCAGAAGGTCATAGTTCAATTCCCGGTCAGGGCACGTGCCTGGGTTGTGGGTTCGATCCCCAGCGTGGGGCGTGCAGGAGGCAGCCCACCAGTGATTCTCTCTCATCATGGATGTTTCTCTCTCTCTCCCTCTCTGAAATCAATAAAAATATTTTAAAAAATCACCAAGTAAACACAGCTCTACGAGCTATACGACGCGAATGCATTAGACGTAGAGCATTAAGGTATCTGGAGAAAGTGCCTCCGTGGGATGCAAGTGGGTTAGTCATGGGCGCCTTTAAAAAACGACTCAGAAGGCAAATTTGGCAATTCCCACCCGCCCTGCCCAGGAGAAAAGACATTTAGCCAACAGACTTGGAGCGTCCTGACGCCTTGGCCAGCCCCTCGGATGAGCAATTCCTCAGCAGTCTGAACCAGTGTCACTAAAAGGGAGACCCATCTCACTTCTGTGGTTGCTTTGATTGCACATTGGTTAGACCGCCTTCTGAGAGTGCTTGCCTGTCCGTGTGTGTGCCTGGAAGGACAAAATGTGTTGCTCACTGGAGCTTCAGGCGCTTGAATCCCTGTCACAGTTATTTCACAACGTGGATCAAGTCACACTCTGCTTTTATTTATTTACCCCGGGAACGTGGACACTGTGGCTGGCTTTGGGAAGGCTGGCAGAACCAAGCCGTTGGGCCTGGGAGCCCACAGGCCGGCTCGGGCCCGTGGGGAGCCCACCAGGGAAGGAAGATCACCCGGGAGGCCTCTGGGAGCGGCCAGCCTTGCCCCGGCCCATGCCCGGGGGGACGCCGTGTGCCTTGTCTGCACTGGGAACCTGGCTCCCATCCTGTTCCTTCGGCAGTGCCTTCTCGGGGCCTCCCTCCGCCGTCAGCGGTCTGGGGGCGTCTTATACGTCACACAGTTAGCCGGGCCCACAGCCAGGCTGGCCTGCGCACAGGGCAAGGCCCCCGGAGCCGCACCTCCGGGAGGAAGGCTGGAGGCCGGGGGATGTCTGTCCGTAGAATCCCTGAGCACGTCGTATCTTCACACGCTCGGTCCAGACGTGCAGGCTCCGACCATCGGCGTGCAAATGCGTGTCTCGGGTCTTGCGGGCTCCGTGCGGGCCCCGTCGGCTGCGGTGCAGAGGCCGGTGCTCTCTCCTCGGTAGCCGCGCAGGTGTGGTCCTGGGCATCGCACAGCAGGTGTTTGTGCCGATGTCTCCATGTCAGGAGGACACCATGATTCATCACCCAAACCAGGACCCTTTCGTCAACGAGAGTGGACACGGTCAGTGACCTCAGGAGGACAGGCTCCTCGAGCAGCGTCCGGAGGAAATGCTGTTCCGGGGCTGCTGGACCGGGAGCCGCACAGCTCAGCTCAGCCACGCGGCCCGCCACAGCCATCCTCAGCTGCAGGCGGCCAGCGCCTTGTTGTGATGGTCAGCTGCTGTACTATCTGGAAATAAAATGTTCAGTGTCACCCTGGCGTAGAAGGACAAGAGAATGCATAACTAAAAACTCTATACCGAAAGCTTGCTAACGGAGCGAGAGACTAAAGCTCACGAGAGATTATTCTAAGGAATGAAGTACAGGAAATAAAATTTATTCATGATATAATAATATTATATTATGCATTATAATCTTTTTAATTGCCAGGAGGAAGAATATATTACACAGGTTGCATTAAAAATATGATACTTCGGGGGAGGGGCTAGGGTTTTTTTTTGTTTTTTTTTTAGTTTATATATACAGGGGTGGGCAAAAGTAGGTTTATAGTTGTAATAAAAATAAATAATACAATAATTAGTAAGTAATAATACAAGAATAAACTGTGTTTTATGTACACACAACTGTAAACCTCCTTTTACCCACCCCTGTAGGTATAACTAAGTAAACAGTTGCCCATTCGGTTAGGGATCTTTTTTTTTTTTTTTTAAATATATTTTATTGATTTTTTACAGAGAGGAAGGGAGAGGGATAGAGAGCTAGAAACATCGATGAGAGAGAAACATCGATCAGCTGCCTCCTGCACACCCCCTACTGGGGATGTGCCCGCAACCAAGGTACATGCCCTTGACCGGAATCAAACCCGGGACCTTTCAGTCCGCAGGCCGACGCTCTATCCACTGAGCCAAACCGGTTTTGGCCAGTTAGGGATCTTTTAAAATGCACTTTAGTGGTAGGACAGCAAATGAACATGGTTTAAGTGTCGTAAGACTTTATCTTAATATGAAAGCCAGTCTAAGGTGAGAGTGACCTAAAGGCTAAGAGCGCTATGCAATCACCCCGCAGCGGTCATTATTATTAGATTCCATAACCGGCTTTAAGCTATCGCAAGGGCTGGGCCAGCACGGCGGCATGAGCAGGCCTGGATGCAAATGCAGGCACATGTCCACGCGGGCGACAGAGTGTCCGTAGCCTTTCGCTGGAGCCGATGCCGGGAGAAAGGAACGGAGGCAACTGGCAGGTGTCTGATCGGTTTGCTCAGGTCTGTCCACCCTGAGTTTCACCGGAGGCACAGGCTCAGACACAGCTGTACCGTCAGCTCTTCCCGTTTTCGTTGTGAATGAGGACATACACGTGCACGTGGGTATGTCATCCTTTACCCCAACACCCCTCGAGGTCCAGGCTTCGGGAGGACTCCGGCATGGAATTCTCCCTTTCAATTGCCCAGGGAGGCTCCCTGGGCCCCAAAACTTCTCGGGTGGGGACTGTTTTCACAAACGAGAAGTCGGCTCCACGAGGGGCCAGAGACCTGATCTTCCAATCCGACAAGGCTCACGTGACTCCCACATGCAGTTTCCCCCCAAAGCGTCTTGGCGTTTGTTAAAGTCAGAGCGAGGAGGCAGCAGGGAGGGCCAATTTGGCTGATCACACAGAGCAGATCTCACTAGCGGCCGAGAAAGAGGGCGGTTCATCGGTGAGCGTCCAAAACAGTGCGTGCTGAGAACTGTCAGCCTTGTCTGACGCCAGGGAAGTGTGTCCAACAGACTCTCAGATATAAACAAGCACCAAGCTGCATGTGAAACAGAGTTAGTTTATTCTTGCATTATTACTTCTTCTTGTATTATTTTCCATACAAACAACTGGAGCCCTACTTTGGCCTCAGCCTGTATGTTAGAAAGAGGCCTGTTCCATGTGGAGAGAGTCTTGGTTCGACCGGCTTCAAGGCTGAATATTGGTTTTAGTCCAGAATAGTACACTGGTTTTATTTTTTCCCCCCAAAACTTGAAACACTTCACTCTCCTCTTGCTTTTGCATGGCTTCTGAGAAAAAAATCAGCTGTAATTCTCCTCTCTTCTCCTCTATGATCAGGTGGTTCTTGTTCTGGCTTCTTTCGGGATATTTCCTACCTGTGATTTTCTGTAGTTTGAATGGGATTTTCTAGGTGTAGTTTTTTTTTTAATTTATTTATTTTATTTTTTTTAATATTTATCCTGCTCTGAGCTTTTGAGTATGTGGTTTGGTGTCTGGCATTAACCTGGGGAAATGGTTAGTCATTATTTATTTCATTATTTCTTCTGTTCCTTTCTCTAATTTTGGTATTACCACTACCAAGGCTATACCTTTTAGTTGTTGTCTGTTAAAAGTTAGTTAAAACAGTCTGCTCTATTTTAAAAAGTCTTTTCTCTTTTTAGGTGGTTTCTTTGAGATACCCTCAAATTGTGAGATTCTTTTTGTTAGGCTCTATTTTATTTTACTTTAAAATATATTTTTATTGATTTCAGAGAGGAAGGGAGAGGGAGAGAGAGAAACATCAATGATGAGAGAGAACCATTGATTGGCTGCCTCCTGCACACCCCCAACTGAGGATGGAGCCCGCAACATGGGCCTGTGCCCTGAGCGGTAACCGAACCACAACCTCCTGGTTCATAGGTCGATGCTCAACCACTGAGCCACACCGGTCAGGCAAATTGCGAGATCCTTCTTCTGCTGCGTCTCATCTATTAATAAGCACACCAGAGGGATCCCCACCTTTCTCTGTGTTTTGTCTCCAGCGTTTCTTTTTCATCTGTTCTGAGGCTTGCCAACCTCTGCCTCGTTGCCCATCTGACCTGACACGCTGCCTCTCTCCACGGGCCCTGCTGACCGTCCTGGGGCTGCACGCGAGTCCCAGGCAAAGGAGACCGCCCCACGCAGGCCTGGGTGTGGCCCAGGGATGGGGGAGGGGGAGGGGTTCTGCAGGCCGTGGATGGTCTCAGTCTTCAGGGAGCCTGTGCCTCTGGGGTGTGGACTCCCCAAGTGCTTCTCGGTCCCCCCTGCTGAGCAGGCCAGGGGCCAGCGGGCCCTGGGGTTGGGGTGCCCCTCCTCGGTCAGGGGGGCTCTGATTGCACCCAGCAGGGCAGAGCCTGGTGAATTGGTTCCTCCTGAGGGCGGACCTTTTAGGAAGATGAGCGCCCACAGGTGTGGCTCTAAACGGCGCCTCCTGCTCCTGGCCGGGAGCAAGAGGGGGCTTGCTCGGATCTTCACCCCGAGACCCCGCTAGGCTGCGTTTCTGGAGGTAGGACTCACAGACGGGGTGGGGGTGGGGGGTAGGGGCGGGGAGATGTTCTCCAGGGGTTTAGCAGCTGAGTTGTCCACCCGGAGCTTCCAGAAGGTCCTGGTACCGGGTGGGCTTTCCCACGGGGCCGGTTCTGTGGCCGCGCCTTTCTGGCCATGAAGCCACGATGCTCAGTGTTTGGGGGCGTCTCTCCGATGCTGGGGGAGCAGCTGCCTGGGACCGCACGTCTCCTGCAGACCTGAAGGGAGGGTTGGGTTTTCAGTTTGCTCAGCTCTTTCCTTGCTGTTAGGATGGAGCGTGAGTTCCAAGCCCCTTACACGCGGGACCAGGAGCCAGAAGCCGGGCCTGGTTTCCCAAGGCCCTTAGAATGCTCGCACGGTGGTGCTTGCCTCTCATCGGAGCAGATAAAACACGTCTCCTCTTCCAAACATACTTCCGCCCCTGGCAAAAACCAACTTATTTCCACAAGTGAAAACAGATTTAAAATATTCTTTTCTGTAGAATGATTTTCTCATGTAAACCTATTTTAAGCATTATTCTTAACTAGAGGCCCGATGCTTGAAATGCGTGCAAGAGTAGGCCTTCCTTCCCCGGCTGCCCGCACTGGCTTCCCTCTGGCACCCGGGACCCAGGCTTCCCTCGCAGCCCTGACTTCATCCGGAAGGTTGTCCGGAAGGACATTCGGTCTAATTAGCATATTACGCTTTTATTATTATAGAAGATCATACAATGATATTCTCCCTCAGTTTCAGAAGACACATTTAGACTACGCGGTGCCTGCCCAGCGGAACTCCATATTCTTGGTCTACCTCCTCCCACGCGAGTCGGTACGCTCCCTAGGACGCTACCTAAGGTCATGACCACAGCGGTCAGGAGCAGACGTGACCAGGCCAAAAGCCACCTGGCATCTCCTCGAACAGCATGCGGATCACTAGGTTCCCTGGACTTGGAGCCGGGGCCGTGTGAAACGTGGAGAGTTTTATTTGGAGATGCACATTGTCTCTGAGATAAGACTGAGGCTTAGGTGGGGCAGGGACATTTAGAGTGATTGTACACGAGGAGGGAGTGTGGGTAGTGGCCATGTAGGAGACGTCTGCTGGGCGCCTTGCCCTTCACTCCTCGCGCCCGCGCCTCTTCCTTCTTCCTCTGGAACCCTCTTGGCTGCTGCGAGCCGGTCCCTTTGTTGTCGGCGGGTGTGAGCAGGTTTCTCTTTCCATGATCGTGAGCATGTGATTTGGTTCCACCAATCACAGCGATCGCTAAGTTTGAACACGTGATCCAAACAGGGCTTGAGTGAGGCCGGCGCTGACTGGGCTGTGAGAAGGCCGATGGGCGCTCAAGTTTGCTCTGGGAACCTGGTCTTTGCAAAGGGCCCCGTGGGCGCAGCAGAGGCGAGTCAGAGGTTGCAGGTCGTGGTCCTCACCGAGGCGCCTGTGTGAGCTGGCTGTCTGGGCTGCGGTCAGAAGGGGCCACCACTCCAAATTTGGGGTACCTAACTACAAGGCCGTGGTGACTCATAATAATATTCCCTTTTGCCTTAAAAACGTTTACATTTATCTTTATTGTTGAGAGTGTTACAGATGTTCCCTTCTCCCCTCACTGACCCCCTCTACCCTGTCTCCACCCCCCGCCCGCCACCCAGGCCTTCACCGCACTATACGAATGTTCTCACGCTTCTAAATCTGTACACAAAAGCACAACATAAAAACATTTTAAAGGGTGATGTTTTGGCCATTCAGGTATTGGCACATCGTTTAAGAAGGCAAGGAAAGGTTTTTGTGTTTTTGTTCTCACTTTTTCATATTTATCAAGTCTTCTCTTACCTCAGAAATATCTCTTCAGATGAAAAATCCTTAAGTAATATGTCAGTATCTTCTCAAAGAAATGTAAAACGGAAACAAGTCATATTCTTTTATCATTTAAAGGGTTCTTGTTTATTAATTCAGTTATATTTTTGTAGAAGGCCCAGTAAGTAATGTTATGAACTATTCTCGGTCCTGGATTCATGGGAACAGCACCTCCCTAGAAAGCAGATTCGAGAAGGAGGGTGTGAGGCACAATTCCAATGAAGTAGAAGCCACTAGCGTGCAGGTCATATGGGTGCAAAGAACAGCAGGGGGAGTGAAATGTTCAATGAGATTTTAAGGACACACATGTGTTTGGCTAGGGCCGTGGTCGGCAAACTGCGGCTCGCGAGCCACATGCGGCTCTTCCACAAAATACGATGGCCTAGGCGAGTCTATTTTGAAGAAGTGGCGTTAGAAGAAGTTTAAGTTTAAAAAATTTGGCTCTCAAAAGAAATTTCAATCGTTGTACTGTTGATATTTGGCTCTGTTGACTAATGAGTTTGCCGACCACTGGGCTAGGGAAACACAAGAAGGGGTCTAGGCACGTGCAAAAGATTGGGAACTAGAAAGAACATGAGACTTTCTGGGAACGGCAAATAGTTGGGCCTGGCCAGAGACCGGGGTATGTTGTGTGTGTGTGTGTGTGTGTGTGTGTGTGTGTGTGTGTGAGTGTGTGTGAAAGAGAGGGAGCTGTAAAGGCGGGAAGGGGGGCTAAGACCAGGTAAACCCTTATTTGTGTTACTTAAAGGGTTGGACGGCTTTCTCACGCTGAGAAAGATGTTGCCAGTGTTTACGTCGGGGAGAAAGGTGCCCGAGTTTCTCGTGGGGAAAGGCTGCCCTGGTGTGGGTTTGCCTCAGTCAAACCGTGTGCGGTGGGAGCTGGGACTGTCTGAGTTAACAGTCTCGCTCCGAGTTGATGGAAACTTGTGCCCGTTCCTGGTGGGGGCGGGGGCAGGGAGGGGGGAGGGGGAAGGGGGAGTGCAGATTTAAAAGCTGTTTAGGACCTGGGCGGCAGCTGAGGACGAAGGGAGGTGACGGGGAAGGAAGGGCTGATGGACTACCGTGCTGGGAGCCTTCACAAGCAGCGAAGGACCAGAAGCACATTTGGGCGCGACGGGGACAAACTCGGGGTGTGTCCTGCTGAGCGTGGCTGCCGAGGACCCGCAAGTAGGCACGGCCAGGGATGGCTCCATGTGGCTCCGTGCCAGGGCCACGGTCTCGGGTGGCGTTAGAGAGGCCATCACAGAACACGTGGCGCCGGGCTCATCCGTGTGCGCACGGGGAAGGGAAAACGTGCGAAGTGGACACCGAGAGCAGCGTTGACAGTTAAAGGGAAGGCCCGGCCGGCCTGGCTGTGGGGCTGAGCGTCGGCCTCTGAGCCAGGAGGTCACGGTTCGATTCCCGGTCAGGGCCCAGGAGGCAGCCGATCCATGATTCTCACCCTTGATGCTTCTAGCTTTCTCTCCCTCTCCCTTCCTGTCTGAGATAAATGAAAACCTGCTTAAAAAGCAAGGTAAAGTAAAGGAAAATGTTCCTGAGAAGAAGGGGCCGTGACCGCAGGAAGAGGTCAGGGCACGTCGTGCTGCTGGGAAGAAGCATCAGGAGGTGGGTGATCCGGGCTGGGAGGGGCTGCTCATTTCTGTGAACATCGAGCTCGAAAGGGATCCGTGGGATTTGTCATCCAAACAGTCATTGGCGTCCTGAACGAGACGGTGTGACAGTGGGCCCTTTGACCAGCCCAGCGCTGAGCGAGATGGGGTCCTGGCGAACTTGTCACAAGATGTAATTGTTTGTCTTTCTTGTTTCCGCTCTGCTTCTCTCTGTCAGAGAGCAAGGACAGCCGGAGGTCCAGCGAGTGCTTTGGGGCAGGAGAGTTTATCCTTTTATTGCTCTTTTTTATGCAATAGCACACCATGTAACTGGCCTTCTCTCTTCCCCTCATAGGGCTAAGACAATAACTTTCATTTCTTTTTCCAAGTGGCCAATAAATCTAAACTGGAAGCGGAAGCCAAGAATAATGCACACTGTTTATTGGTATCTAAATGCATCCGATGTCCCAGTTCTCTCTGTTGTATACTTGGAGGACGGATGTTTTCCCCACTTATAGATGGTTGGTGATGTTAGACTTTATGGAATGGAAAGCATACACAAGTCCAGAGGAATTATTGCAAAACAGGAGCTATTTTACTCTGTGACAACCTCGGAACATGCTAGAAGGATTTTGAAGAGAGTGATGTCCACGAAGTGACTTTAAAGCCAACATTGAAAGATGCAAACAAGCGGCAGTTGGTGGATAAAGAGATGTTAGCAAGAATTTATGGAAACCTATTACCGAGTTCTTAGTGTATATAACACTTTTATTTTTCTGTTTATATGTCCACTATAACATTTTTATTACATATTTTAAATATAAACGTGGTCATTAAAATAAAAATTTCTGAATGCTATAGGTAACTTATTTCTATCAGATAATAACCAAATTCTAAATTTTAATCAATATTAGTCATTTTTTTGCCCTCTTTCCCTCAGCTGTGCAAGTATTATTTTGTAAAATAATGTGACTCTATTTCGTTTTACCTTCTAATACTCTTCGTCTCTGTGCATGGGCTGTGATGCCATACTAGACATGTCTTTCAGGTGATGGTTTTCAATTAGCTTGCCATGTTGACTGAGTACTTACTATGTGCTAGACACTTTCCTAAGTAATGAAGGAACCTAAAAACATGGGAATTGTTAAAATAATGAGACTCTTTTCATAACCTTATGATTTACTACTTTCCCTAGGCACTATACACATTTAAAAATACAACTATTTTAGGGAGAGATTAGAGGAAGTTAAGTCCACCAGGTAGAAGGGAGCGGAGCGGTTAGCAGTGTCTGGGCCGGTGCTCTGTAGGTAAGGTGAGAGCTGTTGCTGCAAACGCCCCTCCAGTGCCTATTCCTAGAGCCATGGTGAAAGGACAGAGCAAAGGAGGGACTGGAATATTAGACCAACCTGTAGCTGAAGAAGAACAGGAACTCAGTGGACTCAATGGCTGACTCCCTGTCAACGCTGTCAAATGGGCCTTTTCCACCTAAACTTAAAATAGGCCGTTCTCGCCCGACTGGCATGGCTCAGTGGTTGAGTATCAATCCACCAGTTTGTTGGTTTGATTCCTGGCCGGGGCGCATGCCCAGGTTGCACATTTGATCCCAGTAGGGGGTGTGCAGGGGGCAGTTGATCAATGTTGTTTCTCTCTCATCAAAGATACGTCTCTTTATCCCTGGCTAGACTGACAGGCAAGCCCCTTCCCTAGCACCCCGACTTTACTACCCAGGTGCCCATCTCCCCCTTGTTGGACCTCTTCCCCTGGGACCTGCAGGGATGGACGGTGGTTCTGGGGAGTGTGAAGTTGTAGTTCCTGGGGAAGCTGCCAGGGGACCCGCGTACAATGGGACGCCTCCCCTCGCCGGCTCCTGTTTCAGATTCGCCAGCTCACCAGGACAGGCCGCTTCCTCCCGCCGACAGGCCTGCCCTCCCTGCTGGAGCGTATCTTGTACTTGTTCTTTGAAATGTTCTCCTAGAAAAAGGCAAACTCAGTCCTAGGACAAGGATCTTGTGCTCACACACTGTTCATAACAGAGCATGACCGACGGAGATGTCCTTGTCACACCCAGTGAGATCAGCCGCTCGCCTCTGACATCAGCGGGTTTACTCCAGTTCATTCCGCTCGGATGGGCGTGTTTACGGCGGGGACTCCTGAGGAGTGCAGGCCGTTTGGCAAAACACAGAGCCACAGGGCCACAGGGCCTCCCGTCAGCGAGCAGCACCTGCGTTCTGACCCGGGAATCGGAGCGGGCCTCGGGAGAGGGGGCATTTTCTCCCTATGAACCCGGGAACGAGATGGGAAATCCAGGCGAGGGCTTCCAATGGACGCTCTCCTCACTGCCATGATCGCAGCTACCAACTGGGGTTTTGTGCCCACACGACTCCAGGCGCTCAGGTCATAGTAACGATCAAAAATAAAAATCAGCTGCCTGCTCCTGGGTAGCTTGCATCAGTGTAGAGAGAGGCAACAATGAAAAAGAAGAGTTAGAAAGATGGCCAATGCCATGGGGAGGGTGGTCCGTGCTGTGAAGAAGGGACTTTGTCGGAGTTGCTCTCCGTCAGAGATGACATTACATCGAGATGATTCAGTCCCAGCTGCTACCTCCATTCCCAAAGGAGTTCGCTCACACGCAGAGTTTTGATGTCTTTAAAACGAGAAAGCATGTGAGTGTTGTTGTTGTTTTTACGCGTTTGTTTATTTGCTTCAGACACCAGAGAAAAGAGGATGTTGACAAGAAGATGTTCTGCTTTCCCAGTTGCTATGGACTGGAGTGGAACCCCCGGGGACAGCCAGCCTCGTCCTGTCCGAGAGAAAAATACAGGACCTGAGTCTGACGATGCAGCACCCCGAACCTGACGTGAGGACTTGGGTCTTGGCTCTGTCCTGGCCCAATGACATCTAAAACAGAGCTCCTCTCCCACCCCAGGCCAAGCTTATGTTTCTTATTACATTGTATTATATCAGATCTGTCCAACGAGCTCCCACACCTAACTTCAGTCTCATTCCCCTCCCCTCCCCTTTCACACAGCCAGGCACCAGTTCCCATCCATCATCCCAAAGAACCTACAAGACATGCCCACTGCTTTTGGTTTCTTCTGCCATGACCCGTATCCAGGCCTTCCTCATTTCTGTCTGGAATTATCGCCAAGCCTTCCAGCTACCAATCCTCTCCTCTCCCAGGTCCTTCACGAAGCCCAGAGCCATCTTCTGAAGTAGACAAAGCTCTTCTTTTTAAAAAGAATATATTTTTATTGATTTCAGAGAGGAAGGGAGAGGGGGAGAGAGATAGAAATATCAATGATGAGAGAGAATCATGGATCGGCTGCCTCCTGCACGCCCCCTACTGGGGATGGAGCCCATAACCCAGGCATGTGCCCTGACCGGGAATGGAACCGTGACCTCCTGGTTCCTAGGTTGACGCTCAACCACCGAGCCACACCGGCCTGGTGACAAAGCTCTTCCTTGTGCCCTGAGGTGATCCCGTAACTGGGCTCTGGCGCTCATCACACTTGGGTTTGAGCATGGTCACCATTCCGCGCTTTTGCTCTATTTCCCACGTCAACGTACCATGACCTGGGGGACTCTCTCCCTTCCTTCCAGACCCAGTTCCAATGTCACCATTAAAGGGAATGAAAAGTGCTTCTGACACCTTTTGACTTCCCATTAGGAAGGGTCTCTACAGGCATGACTTTTAAGTGCTCTCTTTACTTCTTTTTTAAAAAAATATATTTTTATTTCAGAGAGGAAGGCAGAGAGAGAAACATCAATGATGAGAGAGAATCATGGATCGGCTGCCTCCTGCACGCCCCACACTGGGGACTGAGCCCACAACCTGGGCATGTGCCCTGACTGGGAATCGAACCATGACCTCCTGGTTCATAGGTCGATGCTCAACCTTGAGCCACACCGGCTGGGATCTCCTCTCCTTTCTGCCATGGGGTGAGAGGGCTTATTCTTATCTTCTTAAACCTGAGGCTCAGTGTCACTAAGCCCGTTGCTTCTGCATACAGCGGTGGGCACAAGTAGGCTTACAGTTGTAATACAAATACATAACGCAATAATTACTAAGTAAGAATACAAGGGTAAACTCTGTGTTTTGTGTACCCACAGCTGTCCACCTACTTTTGCCCAACCCCGTGTATCAGGCACCCGGCATAGACTAGGTGCTCCATAAATAATTACTAAACAGATACCGAATGAGGAATAACAATGGTGTTGGCTTCCGTTGTCCCGCGCATCTCGGACAGAGAACAGCAGTCCTTTGGCGTTCTCTTTTTGAGTAAATTGTCTCCAATATCTTCAGAAAGTGGGGATTCCTCTCCCGTGGATCAGAGCATCTGCACATGAAAACTCGCCTCGGGGCGCTTGCAAAACTTCCCACAAATCCCCAGGTGACCCTCGAGACGATGACTCGGCAGGTGTGACGTGTAGGCCGAGAAGTGCCCATTTTGACGAGTGTCACAGATGGTCCTTCAGATGAAGCGTGGCTCCTGCCTTTAGTTCTGGAGGGCCTTTGTTTCTGTCTCATTCCTGGGTTTTGTTTGTGCACAGGCCTGTCTTCCTCGTAGGTTATGAACTTGCCGGGGGTCTGTGTCTCATCGTTTTAAACACGTGACCCAGAACCTGAGACCTAGTAGCTGCTCAGTTCACGTTCACAGAATACATGTTTGTCGGTAAAGACACACATGAGGCCGGGCCTCCCTCTTTTCTTTATAAAGCCAGCATTTTAGGATTTTCAGAAAGAACGCCATGAGTACATCCTTGTTCCATTAAATGAGCTCACTGTTAGCGTATGGGCAGCCCAGAATTCATGTGTTTTCAAATCGTGTAGCTCTTAGCATGTTTGTTTGTTTTTAATATACTAAGCCGCGTTCCCCCCACACATAGTTCATAATCCTGTACTACACGGCCACAAAGCGCTTCTTTCAATAATTCGTCATGAGAGACCATAGGATGCACTTGCTTTGCTTTTATCCTGAGGTTTGGCCACATCCACGGTCCTCAGGACCCCGGCTTTCACCGGCAGCGTTCCCTCTGCCCTCCAGGGCTGCTCGCTGGGCGAGAGCGAGAGGAAGACCTTCCAGAACACAGACACACGGCTTCCCTCAGAGGGAAGGAGCCTCGCTGTGTCACTGGGGGAGCGGGGAGGAGGACAGAGTCTGCGCCTGCTTCGCAGCTGTGCTGGGTTCAAGGCCGCACCTGGCCGGTGACGGTTCTGATGAGAAACCTCCGGCTGGAGGACGAGCTGCCTGAAAGAGCCGGCGATGGCTTTGGGGGTCGCGTTGGGCCCTTTCAGATGTGGGAGCTTAAGCTGCGTAGCTCTGCAAACAGCACGAAACACCGGAAGCTCCGATTTCTTCTCATTGAAAACTCCGACTGTGAGTTTGGGTTTAAAATGTATTTACAGTTAGCGAGGTGTCGGCTAGAAACACCTCCTTAAATCTCTCTGTTTTACCCTAACGGGTAATTCTCGCGGAGGTACGTTATGTGTATTTGTATAGTCTGATGACAAAACTGATGCAGTTTTGCAAATATTTTGGAGTCTCAGGTTGGGGTAGATGCATATTCTTTTCAAATGTAAATTATCAAAGGGCAAATATTTATTGTAATGACGGCCTCATGTATATAAAATGTGTGCCCTGAGGAGAAGCACACACACAAACACGCAGTCTTTACTTCCTTAAAATAAGTCCTCATGTCAATGGTGAGATAGTTACGTCTTTCTTTTATTAAACCTTTACTGTGGCTTATTTATTGATAAACATTTCTGTGGCACAGTTTTCAATGTTAGCATCACTAAGATGGTTAAACAGTAGTTGACTACCTTCCTTCCGTAAACATCCATGGTCTCCACGTGAAATTGAAATGTGATTTTGATCTAATGTTCCAGTACACAGCGCTACCAAATAACATCTAAAGTAAACGTTCTTTCAATGGTTTTGAGTCATGGATTCTGTTGTTTATATCCAGTGGCAATACTAGATATTTTCATTAAAGTCATGGTGATTCCCATAAGAATTATTTTATAAAGACAAGCATTGTATTTTGCAAAGCTACCCAGGAAAAATTGTCAAAGTAATTGCACTTGGTCCATTTTTGTCAATTCTTTTGACTATTTCCTCTGGAACTGAAGGTAAAAAACAATATCTGTTGAATTGGCTGAAAACTGTATTATTATTTTGATTTTTAAAATTAATAGTAATGACTAAATAAAACATTTCCTAAAGATTCTGGGAAAATCTGTCAGTATAATTATTATTAACTTTAATTAGAATAAGGAATTTTTTAAAGCTTAATAGATGAGTTCCCTATATCTTTAAAGCATCCCTTTTAGTTATTCTCATAGATCTATTTGGTGGTCATAAGAAAATAATTTTTAAAATACCAGTCATGTAAACGGATTTTATAATGTCTTTACAAGTAACTTGGCAGAGAGGCGATTTGGTAAAGAATTGTAGACACATGGCCATTTACTGAGGAATAAAGAACATGTGATACGTATTCTTGGCTAGTCACGTTGGTGAGCTATTCCTGAGAAATAATTGTGTGATTGCCGTCATCTCCAGTGCAAACTAGGCTTTTGTTAAAGTGACTGCTAACCCACATTATTAACTATCACACATACAGCCTCTTTAACAGAAACATCACATCATTCTTTAAGGTAGTGGTGTTTCTGACAACATATCCAGCTCATGAAAGGTACTGAATAACATTTACCAATTTAGTGAAAAAAAAAAAATTAGAATGGATAAAAAAAAAAAGGTAGACTGCTAAGATATCAGGACATTGATTGATTGATTTAGAGCATTTTTTCAAAGTTACGTTGTCTGTATTAAGTGCTATTTTCCACAATTTGTAAAATCCCATTGGCTCTCTTCATCTATCATCGTATATACCTTTACGTGGAAAGCATACATTGTGATCAGTGACAATAGTTTTCACAAGAAAAGCAAAGGACTGGAGGTTCTGTCCTGCTTTTGCCACTAACCAGGTGTTGAATATTTATAAATAAAGTGTTAATCTCTCTCTGTCTCAGTTTCAACAGCATGAAACATTGTATGGGCTACATAAGTTATAATGTCCACTTATCTCTTAAACATTTTTCGGTCAACAGATATCTGCATCGAATGCTTCTGTGGGCCTGATGTCCATGTTCTGTGAGGCAGGTCCCCAAATACTGGGAATACAGTAAACCAATGCATAGACGAGCATACGAGTTTAGACAGCAGTAAGGGGAACGGCCACCAAGGAAGGAGCTGGCAAGTGACCGGGATGGGGTGCGATTCAACTGACATTTTGTCAGAGGCTGGGGAGAAGGACCCGGGCATGTGAGGAGCTGGGTAAGGTTTCACCGAGGAGGCCAGGGAGGTAGTTTGGGTTCCATGATGTCAGCTTTGGTGAGAGAGTTGGTTTTATTTTAAATGCTACGGAAAGCCACGGTAAAGTTCCAATAAGAGGTGGGATGTGATTTAATTTATCTAGCAGAAAATAATATTGCGTCTGTGCAGAGAGGACTATTTTATAATATGTGTTGTGGCCAAATAACATGTACATATTTACGTATATAAATGTATGAAAGTGAATATGCATATGCATACTTATCTATGATGAGAAATCAATTGAATGGATGAGAAACCCAATGAATTGATGAAGAAGTCAAATTTGATTTGATAAATCAAAATGGTTCTGTAAAAGTTTCCCTCTAATAATTTAAAAAATCTGTTAGGCCCGGATCTGTGTGGCTCAGTGGTTGAGCGTCCCATGAACCAGCAGGGTATGGTTCGATTCCAGGTCAGGGCACATGCCTGGGTTGCCAGCTTGATCCCTAGTGGAGGGCATGCAGGATTCTCTCTCATCACTGATGTTTCTATCTCTTTCTCCCTCTCTGAAGTCAATACAAATATATTTTAAAAAATCTGACAGTAAAAATCTAATTGAATAAGAAGGGTATTCAGTGAAAACCCAGGTGTTGTTGTGTAGGAAGATGGTAAGAGGTACTAACGCATGATTAGAGGCTGGGTATTTGTCCACCTGGCATTAGAGGGAAGCAGTAGATCGGTAGTCATGATGAAGAGAATTAAGATGACTATTTTACCAATAGCAAACATGTAAGATGCTGTTTTTCATTTGAATTAACCATGAGACTGAAGTTTTTAAATGAAGAGGACTAAGTCCAAACCACTAGCATAAGCCTGTTTTAAATACAAAAGTAATGAAATTGAGCTATCAGATCTCTAAGAAAATCTATTCAGTGGAAAAGATGGCTTGATGGAACTTTTCTGATAAAATTATCTCTCTATATAAAAGGCTAAGCAATGGTCTGACCGGTAGTTATTACACGCAATGACCACCAGGGGGCAGACACGCAATGCAGGAGCTGCCGAGCTGAGGTGACTTGGCAGCTGCGATTCTCGGGTGATGCACCCCAGAGCCAGAGAGGAGGGAGCCCGATTCGGGGTGCCTCACTTGAGAACTGCCTTCTTGAAACCTGGGTCCCCTCAGGGGATGTCGGAGAGCCTGCCAGAGGGACCGGCTCACTCTGCAGATGCCCTTTAAGCAGCCCCAGCTGGGGCTGGCCAGAGAGGGACCACGGGAGGTTGGCTCCAGGGCGTGTCTGGCCCGCCTCGCCCAGTCCCGCCCCGCAGGCCACCTTCTAATTAATTTCCTTTCAATGTGCCCCGGGGCACTGGTTGGAATATACGAATTTCATGTTTATATCTGAGTGAGTTGCACACGTTTGGATTTTAGACTATACATGGCCCTAAGTCACATCAATTCTTCTGTGAGAAAGTGATGCATAAATAAGTCAAGTCTAGCTTCTAGTCTCTTAGGGGGTTTTTGTTACCTGCTCTGACTGACTGTGTTTTGTAACTAGTTGCTCATTGAGATTGGCCTCAGAGGAGTGCTTGTTCTATCGGCCCTAGTGAGTGTGGTGGTTAGTGGTGTGTTTTTAAACCACCCACGCTCACAGGGTGAACGCCGTCCTCGTTATCATCCCCCCAGTGTGGCTCCAGGCCCTCCAATGCCTCTCTCTCTCTCTCTCTCTCTCTCTCTCTCTCTCTCTCTCTCTCTCTCTTTCTTTCTCTTGCCTTATCTCCGGGGGAGACTGAAGCTCTGGGAGCTGTGCCCGGTGCAGTCACTGTTGCGCGGTGGCAGCAATAGCAGTGGAGCAGCAGCCGTTGCGGGCGTTGTTATTAACACGGCTGACTCCAGCTGCCAACCCGAAAAGCCAGTGTCCTCCGCCCACCCAGCCCTCTCCCAGGGCAGGTCGGACCTGCTTGGCTAATCACCGACGCCTCTATGTCGTGTCCCAGCTTTATCTCGTGGCCTCAGGAAGTAAGAAAGCCGGTCAGCCCAGTCCTCACACAGATCCGGCAAATTAAAACAACCCCACGCCTCCTGGAAAAGGTCCGAACATAAAATCCAGAGAAATAACGAGAACTGGGAGGAGAGTGCCCACCGGCGAGTTCATGACATGTCCCGGCCCTGGGACCCCTTCCTTTGCCAGTGGTCTGTGTGTGGCGCTGCGTGCCGCCCCCCAAAGTCCCGTCATCTCGGCCACCAGCCACCATCCGCGTGGCCCCGTGGCCCCTCGCTGCCCACCCCTTCCCTCCGGTAACTGCCACGCTCTCGCCCGTGTCTTTGAGTTCCAGTTTTACGTCCCACAGATGGGTGAGGCCTTCTTAGCTTTTGCTTTTGGGTTTTAACAGGCGTAAGCACGGCGCGGTACCAGGAATGTTCTGGAAAACGCTGTGAATTTTACTCTAAAGTGAGAGTTGGATGTTTCCGTATTTTGTTTTCAATAAAACCTCGTACGTGTCCTGAGCTTTTTGAAATAAAATAATGAGTCCCCTTGTTTCTCAAGATCCAGGTTAGATACAAACCCTTCCATGAGGTTTCCCTAGTCCCTTAAAGTTTGCTTCTTGCTCGTCTATGTAAGTTCCCACTTTTTACCTCCTTTATACTATACTAGAGGCCCATTGCATGATAGTCATGCAAAATAGGCCTTCCTTCCCTGGCTTCACTCCCAGCCACCCGGGAGCCAGCACGTCCCTGCTCCAGGCCCGCCCGGGAGCCAGAAAGTCCTCGCTTCTGTCCTGAGCACCGCTCCTGTAGCTCCCTCTGCCGCCCTCCCCCGCCCCGTCATAGCAGGCGTCCCGCCCCTCCTGGCTGCTCTGCGCCTGCATATGCAAATTAATCCGCCATCTTTGTTGGGTTAATTTGCATACGCACTCTGATTGGCTGTGTGCATAGCGGAGGTACGGTCAATTTACATGTTTGTGTATTATCAGGTAAGATTGTGGGTTTTTTTGTTGGTTTGTTAGAACATCTGCTATCTTTGCCAGAACCCGATCTATTCAAAGACAAAGGGATCATTCATCTTTCCACGTCTTTGTATGGTCTCCTCCTCAGCGTGCACCTGTTCCTGCAGGAGAAGCTCACGGCATGTGCTTAGAAGGAAGGGGGAAGGACGAACGGCCCGTATCACCTTTTGCCCCGCGTTCCCTGTGTTGACGCTGCTTCTATTGTCCATTTTTCCTATTTCTTTGATCTAAATCCATCCATCTGGTCTTTCCCTTTGTGAATGGAGGGGGAGCACGCCCAGGCAGCACTTCTAATCCATGCAAATTAAAAAATAACGAAATGTCCCTTTCTTAATACTTTCTACCTTACTCGCCAGAATGGACAGGTATGAGGAATCATTACTATATAGTATGTGAATTAAGTTTTTTGATAAAAGAGAAAGTATTATTTACAAGATTTTTTTTTTTTTTTTGCTTTGGCAAATTGTATACTATACTCAAGAGTTCAACACCAAAATTGATTTAAAAATATATTTTTATTGATTTCAGAGAGGAAGAGAGGGGGAGAGAGAGATAGAAACATCAATGATGGGCAACCAGGGCATGTGCTCAACTCTTAACCACAGAGTAACACGGGCCTGGCCCACATGGGTTCTCATGGTTAGCCAAAATTGGAGCTGGGAGGCAAAGATTTTCTCCATCCTGGGAGCGTAGCTAGATAGAGCTCCTTGACTGTGAGATGGGCACAGAGACTCTAGAGCCAGCCACACACTGTCCGCGTGCACATCCTGTCATTATCTGGGCAGAACTGTATGCATACCATCGCCTGACAAGTCCGTGGCACGTGGAGTGTGAGAGAGTTTCACTATAGGAACAGACGGGTCCTAATTTTCTAAAGGTTTAGAGGGGGAACAGGCCAGAAAGCAAGGATGAAATGATAGAGACATTAACTTGCCTTCTTTAGAGTTTAAAATTTCTGGGGAAACAAGAAGAGGCAAAAACAAAATAAAACAAAACCAAATTTCGGGGAAATTAGCAATACATGTGAGGGAACTGAATTTAGCAATCCCTAGGAGGGGCTGTATTAAGTATTCCGCATGGTATTATCTTATTATTTCATTTCATCGTCATTTATTATGAGGATATTATCCCCGTATAGTTGAGAAAATGGTTCCTTGAAGAAATTAACCTCCTCAAAGTCACAGAGTTAGTACTTTTGGAATCAATATTTGCAAATCTGTTATGTGGCTGAGAACTCCCACTCAGCTATTATGTGTGAATCTTATGCTGTGTGAGCGATACTACCTGTGAGCTACACAGATTGTAGGGATGCCTTGAAATGGTTAAGGCAATAGGAATATCTTGAGCGACAAAATGCTTTAAAAAAAATAAGATAGATCATCTATCACCATTTTCTCGTTGAGAGCTTTTAGCGTATCTTAAAATAGCAATACTTCCTGGGGATTAAGGGCTGGGCAGCAGGAAAGCCCACATGCTTTCAACAACTCCTCTTAATCAGCGGTAAGTCCTCAGGAAACAGCTTGTCTCTGCATCTTCACTGTTTAACTGGAAGCTCCTTGAGTTTAATCTACTCCCTCATCGGCTTGTGTCAAGGGTTAATATCGAGGCCTCAGTGATAACTAATCTTTCTCTGTGACTTAATATCCGTGTATTCCTCCCACTCCCAAACACACCTTCCCGGGGGAAAATGACGGGATCATAAATACATGATAAAATGTCTCCATTAATTCATTGTGAACCCTGACAATATTAATGTGTTACAATGGCATTTACTGCCGAACGTGACTGACAGGCTCCCGCCCTCCGTCCTGTGAGTGACAGCATTGCCTAGTGTGCAATGACACTGTCAATTTCCTAATCACCTCAAATTTACCTCTCTTCCGGGTGTAATCTCACTCCTCGCTGTCGTACGAGCTGAAAAGCAGGCAGTGCGGTCAGGGCCCTTCCCTCCGCGGGAAACACAAACGCTGCGACCGCGAGCCATGTGCCTCCCGAGCACTGACTCACGTGTCACGCGGGGGATGGGCAGCCTTGATTTGAAACTACAGACGCCCAGCAGCGCCCGCCCGACGGCGAAGCTCTCTCCTGTTTCAACTGGCAAAGCCGCCTGGGCTTCCTGTGCAGTGTGGCCCCGGGAGAGGAGCCCACGCGGGAAGCCGGGGGCATTCCACTGCATCGTGTTCATCGTGGTGCATTTAACTGCATCGTATGTGTCGCGGTGCATTCCACTGCATCGTGTTCATCGCGGTGCATTCCACTGCATCGTGTTCATCGTGGTGCATTTCACTGCATTGTGTGTGTCGCGGTGCATTCCACTGCATCGTGTGTGTCGCGGTACATTTCACTGTATCGTGTGTGTCGCGGTGCATTTCACTGCATTGTGTCCATCGCGGTGCATTCCACTGCATCGTGTCCATCGCGGTGCATTTCACTGCATCGTGTCCATCGCGGTGCATTTCACTGCATCATGTGTGTCGCGGTGCATTCCACTGCATCGTGTTCATCGTGGTGCATTTCACTGCATTGTGTGTGTCGCGGTGCATTCCACTGCATCGTGTTCATCGTGGTGCATTTCACTGCATTGTGTGTGTCGCGGTGCATTCCACTGCATCGTGTTCATCGTGGTGCATTTCACTGCATTGTGTGTGTCGCGGTGCATTCCACTGCATCGTGTGTGTCGCGGTGCATTTCACTGTATTGTGTGTCGCGGTGCATTTCACTGCATTGTATCCGTTGCGGTGCATTTCACTGCGTCGTGTGTATCGTGGTACATTTCACTGCATCGTGCCCATCGCGGTACATTTCACTGCATCATGTGTGTTGGCAGCCGGCTGCGGGGGCGGAGAGTGCCTGGCTCAGGTGCTCTGCGCTCACGTCCTCCCTGCATCCTTATGGCTGAAATGGAGGCGAAAGCAGAGACCAGTGGCCTGGTGACCCGCTGTCACAGGAAGGCACAGGCTCCTTGGTGGACGTCTTCCGAACCCCCGGCCACCAGCTCCTGTGGAAGCCACACGCCTGTGTCCGGAGGAGGGACGCCTCCTGTTCCCGTCAGGAAGCAAATGGGCTTTAAGTCCAGGATGGCCCCTGGGCAGTGAGGGAGGGGCCGCTTCCAAATGTGTGTGGCTGGGGGTCATTCTTAGGAGCCGCCTTTTAGACGTATTCTTAAAAAGAGAAAAGAAAGGCAGGTTGTCCGCCTCCACGGAGGCCTGGGAGGAGGGAGCGAGGAGCGGAGTTCAGGAAGCCGGGGGAGGCGCACCCTGGCAGTGTGTCCGTCCGTCCGTCCGTCCGCGGGAGCGCGGCCTCTGTCGGGCGGGCCTCCAGGCCCTCGGCCAGGCTTCCTCCCATTCATGCAGGCGGGCACGGCCCCCTTCTAGGAAAGGGTGTCCTCACCCGTTTCCTGCCATTGTTGAGGCTCAAGCTGCACAAGCGGCGGCTGGATCAGGCAGGGCCAGCTCTTCCTGCCTTTCACCTGCACCCCAGCCGGATGAGAGGGGGCCCGGCATGCCCCCGATGGAAGTTTACCCCACGTGTCCCAGCCGCACAGCCCATGCCTGAGGGGGTGCTGCCTGAGGGGGTGCTGGGTGGAGGGGGTGCTGGGCTGAGGGGGTGCAGGGCTGAGGGGTGCTGGGCTGAGGGGTTGCAGGGCTGAGGGGTGCAGGGCTGAGGGGTGCAGGGCTGAGGGGTGCAGGGCTGAGGGGTTCTGGGCTGAGGGGTGCAGGGCTGAGGGGGTGCTGGGCTGAGGGGTGCAGGGCTGAGGGGTGCAGGGCTGAGGGGTTCTGGGCTGAGGGGGTGCAGGGCTGAGGGGGTGCAGGGCTGAGGGGGTGCAGGGCTGAGGGGTGCAGGGCTGAGGGGTGCAGGGCTGAGGGGTGCTTGTGAGCCCTATGCTTCCACCAGCCATGGCCACGCGGGCGACACTGCAGAGGCCGGACGTTCACGTGAGTTTTTGAAAACAGGGAAAATCCTTCTTTCTGACTAATTTATTCATTGAGCGTTCATTAGGCAGAATTATCACTTCTGCAAAACATCAGAGAAATAGAAGCTCACTTATAGGCAGTTCTCAGGGTATTTTTTAAAAAGTTAAATATGAGGACAAAAACGAGTGAATACTGCACAGAAGTATTTGCATGTCTTTTCCTTCTGCCCAGAGCTGTGTTCCTGATGTTTCAGGGAGAGGGTTTTAGAAGCCGTTTGTCACGTCTCCGTTTCCTTTCTTTCCTGGAAACCACATCTCCCCGCAGCAGCTGTCCTGGGGGCACACCAGGAGGGACTCGGGCAGCTGATGTGCCCACTGCGGCCGCCCCTTCTGGCGGGTCCCGCCCTAGGAGACCCCGTCACAGCCCACTGCTCCCACCATCACAGCCCACTGCTCCCACCACCATCACAGCCCACTGCTCCCATCATCACAGCCCACTGCTCCCGCCATCATCACAGCCCACTGCTCCCCATCACAGCCACCATCACAGCCCACTGCTGCCACCATCACAGCCCACTGCTCCCCGCCACCATCACAGCCCACTGCTCCCGCCACCATCACAGCCCACTGCTCCCACCACCATCACAGCCCAGTGCTTCCACCATCACAGCCCACTGCTCCCATCATCACAGCCCACTGCTCCCGCCACCATCACAGCCCAGTGCTCCCGCCACCATCACAGCCCAGTGCTTCCACCATCACAGCCCACTGCTCCTGCCACCATCATCACAGCCCACTGCTCCCATCATCACAGCCCACTGCTCCCGCCACCATCACAGCCCACTGCTCCTGCCACCATCACAGCCCACTGCTCCTGCCACCATCACAGCCCACTGCTCCCCGCCACCATCACAGCCCACTGCTCCCACCACCATCACAGCCCAGTGCTTCCACCATCACAGCCCACTGCTCCCGCCACCATCACAGCACACTGCTCCCGCCACCATCACAGCCCACTGCTCCCACCACCATCACAGCTCCCACCTCCCACCATCACAGTCCAGTGCTTCCCACCATCACAGCCCACTGCTCCCGCCACCATCACATCACAGCCCACTGCTCCCGCCACCATCACAGCCCACTGCTCCCAGCCCACTGCTCCCGCCACCATCACAGCCCACTGCTCCCAGCCCACTGCTCCCGCCACCATCACAGCCCACTGCTCCCACCACCATCACAGCCCACTGCTCCCGCCACCATCACAGCCCAGTGCTTCCACCATCACAGCCCACTGCTCCCCGCCACCATCACAGCCCACTGCTCCCCGCCACCATCACAGCCCACTGCTCCTGCCACCATCACAGCCCACTGCTCCCACCATCACAGCCCACTGCTCCCACCATCACAGCCCACTCCCGCCACCACAGCCCAGTGCTTCCACCATCACAGCCCACTGCTCCCACCATCACAGCCCACTGCTCCTGCCACCATCACAGCCCACTGCTCCCACCATCACAGCCCACTGCTCCCACCATCACAGCCCACTGCTCCCCGCCACCATCACAGCCCACTGCTCCCGCCACCATCACAGCCCACTGCTCCCACCATCACAGCCCACTGCTCCCGCCACCATCACAGCCCACTGCTCCCACCACCATCACAGCCCAGTGCTTCCACCACTGGTCACAGGGTGAGGATCCTGTTGTTCGCTTTGCTGTTCAGGAGACTTCCCGGCCTCGCAGGGAGCTTTCTCACACTCGGCCAGCCATGAGCCCACTGGAACAGACACCCTCACAGACAAATGACATGAAAAGCAGGCCCCAGACATGGCCCATCAGCAAAACATGAGGAGTTAGAAAGAAAGAGAGAGAGAGAGAGAGAGAGAGAGAGAGAGAGAGAGAGAGCGAGAGAGAGAGAGAGAGAGAGAGGGAGGAAAGGGGAGAGAGAGAGAACTTTTTGGAAAGATTGGAATGGCTCTACTGTGGACACAATGTTGATCCGTTCTCTGCCCCAAAGCAATGCAGATGTTAACGTAGACAGGGAATGGGAACTCGATCACATGGAGAGAGAACATGGTGTGCGCGTCTGCAGAGGCCGCGTGAGTGAGCGGGGCGGCGGCGAGATGCCGGCTAAGGAGCCGTGTAAAGCGAGCGGAGGACTGAGCAGCAGGACGGAGCAGAGCACCTGGGGGTCCTGGGAATAGAACGGTGGAAATATTACTTCCCGAGTTTGTGTTGTTTGAAACGAACTAAGACCCTGGCTCTCCCTGCAGGGGATGTGGCTCTCCAGCCTCAGTGCAAGCAGGTGCCATCACACCTTTCCCAACAGCAGGCTCACATCCTCCCAACAGCAGGCTCACACCTTCTCAACAGCAGGCTCACGCCCTCCCAACAGCAGGCTCACACCTTCCCAACAGCAGGCTCACGCCCTCCCAACAGCAGGCTTACGCCCTCCCAACAGCAGGCTCACGCCCTCCCAACAGCAGGCTCACGCCCTCCCAACAGCAGGCTCACGCCCTCCCAACAGCAGGCTCACGCCCTCCCAACAGCAGGCTCATGCCCTCCCAACAGCAGGCTCACGCCCTCCCAACAGCCTCCGCCCTCCCAACAGCAGGCTCACACCTTCCCAACAGCAGGCTCACACCCTCCCAACAGCAGGCTCACGCCCTCCCAACAGCAGGCTCACATCCTCCCAACAGCAGGCTCACATCCTCCCAACAGCAGGCTCACACCCTCCCAACAGCAGGCTCACACCTTCCCAACAGCAGGCTCACACCCTCCCAACAGCAGGCTCACACCCTCCCAACAGCAGGCTCACGCAGGCTCACGCCCTCCCAACAGCAGGCTCACACCCTCCCAACAGCAGGCTCACACCCTCCCAACAGCAGGCTCACACCTTGTTAACCATGCGTCCTGCGGTCAGTCAGCTTCCACAGGCTCAGCTAACACGTGTATTCCCATTACCATATTCTGCAGCTAAGAGTTCAATTTGGAGACCAGGTTATATGTATATGTACACATACATGTATACACACATATACACATATACACATACATATATACACACACACGTCTATACACACACACACACACACATTTATCTTTTACGCATTTCAGAACGCCCGTCCACAGCACCTCCGAGGCTTGGCTGTTGGACCGCATTCCCTGTCCTTCGGGGAGAGAGCTCCCGGCTCCTGTGCTGGGGCCTCTGTTTCCGGCCTCCAGTCCTGCTGCGGGGAAGTGAGAGGCTGTTAGCACCCGCGCCAACGTGATCCCTTTGGCCCTCGGATCAAACTCCTGTTCGGTCTCAGCGACTCCCAGGGCTGTGCTCTCCCGGAGGAGCGCCCCCCGCCCCCCGCCGTGTCTGTGGTTCAGGGGCGCCCGGCCCGGTGGGAGGCCTGCCCGTGCAGCGCTCAGGTTTCCCACGATGCTCGGCTCGCTCCATTTAGAAGCGCCAGCTGTCCTGTCTGTGCAGCCGGGCGGCAGGAATCACCTTGGAAAGGTCGCCCAGAGCCAGTGGAGCCGCTCAGCCGGCGCCAAGCACTCTGTCCCTCCGTGACCTGTCCCACCACCACCCGGCGCTGGGTTCTCGAAATCCAGTGTCCATTCAGGCGCAGTATCACATGGGGCGGCGGAGCCGGCCGGGGGCGGGGGTTCCCTTTCGGCTTTGGAAAAGCCCTTGTATATACATTTGTATGATTTCAGAGAGGAAGGGAGAGAGAGAGAAACATCCATGATGAGAGAGAATCATGGATCGGCTCCCTCCTGCACACCTCCCACTGGGGATAGAGCCCGCAACCCAGGCATGTGCCCTTGGCCGGAATCAAACCCGGGACCCTTCAGTCTGCAGGCCGACGCTCTATCCACCGAGCCACACCGGCCAGGGCAGTCCTTGGTTTCCATGTCCCTGAATTATATCCTGAGAGGCCCCTCTAACCAGGTCAGCTTGTTGTCCGGCCAGCCCAGCCCCATCCATCGCAGCACATGTAGCTTCAGCTCAGTCGTTGCCGGCAGCTCACTCAGACCCTAGGTGTTCGGAGAGTTATTGGCTGCCACCGTCTTCGGTGGGGACACGGGGACGTAGTTGAAGCTCAGCGTGCTCTGGTCCTTACACGCTGGCCTCCGTGAGCGTGACACTCTGAGCGGCTCTTTCCGACGTGAAGCCGACACGAAGGAAGGGCGCCGCCCGCAGACGCCCAAGCTGGCCTTCGGGGAATTGTATTCTCTTCCTGACTTCTTTTTTTAATGTGTTTTTTATTGTTGATAGTATTACGGATGTCTCCCCTTCCCCCCTGCCCCCTCCCCCCGGCCTTCACCCTCTTTCCCCCTGGCCTCGACCCCCTCCCCCAGGCCTTCATCCCCTCCCTCCGGCCTTCACCCCCTCCCCCCCGGCCTTCACCCCTCCCCCCGGCCTTCACCGTCTCCTCCCCGGCCTTCACCCCCTCCCCCAGGCCTTCACCCCCTCCTGCCCATGTCCATGGTCCATGGGCCATGCACATAAGTATAAGTTCTTTGGCTTCTCCCGTCTGGTCCCCCAGCCCCACACTCATCAGACCCGCATACGAATGAGATCAAGTTGTGGCCTTTTAATTCCCTGCCTGAGGCAGCGCGAGCAGCAGAGGACGGGGAGGAAGCCCCTGGCCTCCTCTTGGCCGCAGCACCTGCAGGCCCCTGGTTTGCAGAGGGCGACCCCACCCCCAGCACCTCCTCCCCGAGTGCTCCTCCCCGAGTGCTCCTGTGGGAGAGGGGCCTCCCCCGGGCCGGCAGGATGTGCTCGCGGCCTCGCTTCCTCCCTCCCGCAGCTGCTGGACATCTGGCCAGTGCCCTGTGACAGCTTTACGGCTCCCGGACACCTCCTGGCGGCTCTGCCTCCGCGGCTTCCTCAGTGACCTGGTGCTCAGTGCCTGGCCTCTGGGTGGAGGGCTCAGGGCTCGGACCCCCTGCTCCCCTCACAGGTCCCCGCGAGCTGCTGGCATCACCGAGCCCGGTCCCAGAGGAGACTCTGAGCAAGGAGGCCACCCCCCCTCCCCCCGGTGCTGGGCCAGGCTTGGGCAGGGGTGCCCAGTGCTGGGAGGGGCGGGGACTCGCAGTGCGGGTTCCCCAGAGGAAAGGTGTCATGACCTCGGTGCTGGTTTCCCACGCGAGGCCATCTCTCTCTGGATCACGGCCCGATGGATCCGAGCAGCGGGGTGCCCTGATTCAGGGGGAGCCCAGGGCTGCTAGCTCAGCAGCTGGCGCGTGTCACGCTCTGCAATACAAGGCGCCTGTCCCTCATCAGACCTGAGCGCTGCAGAGAGAATGCGGAGAACAAACCTTCTATTTGCAGGGAAATTAACGATTTGTGTCAATGTGCCGAGCATCAGGGGTTCTCACGCCGCCCGGGGTGCCCCGGGACCTCCATCACGGTCAGGCTTCTTCCCGGATGAGCGACTTAGGTAGTGTCCCCGCTAAGACGTGCGTTTGCCTTGAGTCCGGCATGATCCCTGGCCATTGCAAGTCATCTCTGCACGACACGGTGGGGCGACCCCACCCCTGGAGAGGCTGGCTCCGTGTGAAGGGTGAAGGGTGAAGGGTGAAGGGTGAGGCTGGGGAGCTAACCACCACTGAACGCAGTGAAACATTTTACTTTGCCGGCCGGTGAGGCTCAGTGGTTGAGTGTTGACCTATGAACCAGGAGGTCACAGTTCCATTCCCGGTCGGGGCACATGCCCGGGTTGCAAGCTCGATCCCTGGTGTGGGGCGTGCAGGGGACTCTCTCTCATCATGGATGTTTCCATCTCTTTCTCCTTTTCCCTTGCTCTCTGAAATCAGTAAAAATATATTAAAAAACCACACATTTCACTTAATTCCTGGCATTCCTAGGGCAGGCAGGTGCCTTTACCATCGTAAATAAACTTCCATTAAAAAATAATGGAGGCCACAGGTGGGTTAATTACTTTTTCTGAGTTCCACATCTTATTTTATTGTTAACTAATGCAGTACTTCTGGGCAGTGTACGTAAGAGTGAGGGATACTAACATCACCACACGTTGGAAACAAGATCAAGCTCAAAGCTCACCTCCTAGAGAGTGTATGATGCCATGTGAACACAGGCCCCCATGCAGTCGTGGCCGTGTTCTCACTGACTACAGTGGTGTCCGTGTCCCAGGAAGATCTGTCCATCAGCTGAAGATGCTCCCCCATGTCTGCCGTGTGATCTTTATAAATGAACTAGAGGCCCAGTGCACGAAATTTATGCACAGGGGGGTGAGGGGAAACCAGCCCGGCCTGCACCCTCTCCAATCCGGGACCCTTTAGAGGATGTCCGACTGCCGGTTTAGTCCCAATCCCTGTTGGACATCCCTCTCACAATCTGGGACCGCTGGCTCCTAACTGCTCACCTGCCTGCCTGATCATCCCTAACCCCTCTGCCTGCCTGCCTGATCACCCCTAGCCACCTCTGCCTGCCTGATCACCTGTAACCACCTCTGCTTGCCTGCCTGATTGCCCCTAACTGCCTCTGCCTCGGCCCCTGCCACCGTGGCTTTGTCCGGAAGGATGTCTTGAAGACGTCTGGTCTATCCGGTCTAATTAGCATATTACCCTTTTATTAGTATAGATAAATCCAATTCCAGGCCAGGGAATTGCTGTGAATGAGTCTTGTGCTCCCGTAGCCCACAGGTTGACATTCCAACCTCCAGGGCCTCAGGATGAAACCTGATTCGGTAACAGGGTCATTGCTGACATCCTACCTGATAGCTTACCCGTGGGCCTGTAGCAGTCATCTCTGGAAACCTGGCTGGAGCGGAGCCAGCAGTGCCTGGGGGTGCCCTCGCTGTGTCAGGAGGCTCAGGGGGCCCGTTCCCTCAGGGCCAGAGGCCTGTTCTCAGGAATGTGACCTGCTGGTGCTCACATCACTCCTGCTTCCATGCCACTGGCCTGAAGGGCATCAGGCCCGCACGCAGCGGACAGATGGGCTAGAAAAGACTCTTCTGTGGATCTGAGTCTGTATCCAGCTGAAAACGGGTTCGGTTCTTGTAGAAAAAGGGAAGAAAGGCGTTGGCGAGTAATAGCAGATTTTGCCGCAGACACACGCATTAACAAAGGCAGTGTTATAACTTACGGTCATGACTGCGAGGATGACAGTAATGACCATGACAAGGGAAGTTTTTGTGCGTTAATACACGGACGCTGCTGATCCGAAGAGCTTTCCACTTCAGCGAGCGATGGCAGGAGGAAGGGCCCAGGGGTCTCACTGAGAGCAGGACAGAGCAACGCCAGGCCGGTCTGAGCCAGGGGCCAGGGCGGATGGCACTGAGGCAGCTCAGAAGTTAAATGTGATCTTGTGCCGATCCATTATCACCACACAGCCTCTTCACACGGTGACCTGAGGGAGTGTTTAAGAAGTCATTAAAAATGACACATTAATAGAATGGATTAAGAAAGACAGTGAACTCTGAGGAGTCTCTCCCTCCCCACTGCTGTCCATGATGAAAATAAAACAATGGCATTTGAGAATTTTATATTCCTAAGAGTTCAGAGTAAAGAAGGAGCAATCTATGAGAAGCTGTCTGTAAACTACAGAGGAACAACTCAGCGGGGCTTGTTCATAAAGAGGAATAAATACAGGTGTCCATGCCAACCAGTGAGTTTCACACGGGATCCTGGAGTTCGTGTTAGGAGCATATTTACATTATGCTCTTCAGACCCACAGACCAAAATATCGTCTCGGTGCTAAATCAGCGAAAATGCTCCCCGCTTCCTACATCACAACCCTCTGGTCGTCCTCATGTATTTCAGACCGAAAATAGAACCCGAAGAGGTGGCTGCACTATCATTCCTGAGAGAATTGTCACATGGTTCCCAGTCACATGTGGTATTTGTTAATTGATGTCTTTCAATGTCTCCCCGCTTTATTGAGGTATAATGGACAAATAAAAATTGCATATATTTAAGATGTGCAGTGTAATGATTTGATATATGCATACTTTATAGATGGTTGCCACGATGAAGTTAATTAACATTTGGTCATCTAACATTGTTGCCTTTTTTTTTTTTTTACTTTTTATTTTGGTGTGGTAAAAACCAAAGATCTACTCTCTTAGCCAATGTCAAGTATATAATACATCATTATTAACGGCAGTCACCATGCTGAATGGGAGAGCTGCCTGAACTTATTCACTGTTCAGCTCTGTCAATTCTTTATTAGTTTTTAGAAAATGCCATTTTTAGAAAATTCTTTATCTCTTTTAGACATTTTCCATCATATATTTTTACTTCTTGTCAAATGAATTAAAGCAAAAAACGAGTCTTGATCCTAATTTAAAGGATTGACCCTAGAAAAAATTGTACTTAGATAAATCTGTGTTTTGTGTACGAACTCTTCATTGTTTTATCACCGTAAGGCTGTTCTCTCTCCACTCTGGGCCTTTGAAGTCTTATGGGTACCCTTTCCCTTTAAACTTTTTTTCATGCTGCCTCCATCCTATCGAGTGCCAGATATTATACATGAAAAATGTTAGATGTGATGTGATGTTCTTCGATCACATTATCTTTCTCCAGAGATTCTTTTTCTTTTGCGTCTGGTGAGCAGTTACAGCGCAGCTGGCCCAGCGTAATCCAGTTAGACTCCGCCGGTTCAGGGTGGTCTTGCGTTTTGTGAGAGCCCGTTGATGTGTAGCTCACATGCGCTCCTAGAATGCATTGCTTGGGAACACGCACTAGACACTCAGGGTCTGTGACAGGATCCCTCTGTCTTGGTTGATTCTGGGCTTCCTTTTGGTATGAAATTTCCAAAAGTCCTTCCCCCAGCTTCTCAGCCTGTTAGTTCTGTTCCCTCGCTGCCCTGGAGCGAGTGAAACCCGTCGAGGTCCGGCTGTCTCCCTACCCCTCTCAGCCTGTAGCTCATGGTTCTCCATTGCACTGCAGGCTTTGGGGCCATTTGGGGAGAAGGCTCCAGTTTGCTCTGCTCTGGATTCTACATCCGGGTTTCTATGGTCCCGGTTAACTGTCAGAGCTTAGCCTGGAGTTCACGTAGGCCCATGGTCGGCAAACCGTGGCTCGCGAGCCACATGCGGCTCTTTGGCCCCTTGAGTGCGGCTCTTCCACAAAATACCACGGCCTGGGCGAGTCTATTTTGAAGAAGTGGCGTTAGAAGAAGTTTAAGTTTAAAAAATGTGGCTCTCAAAAGAAATCTCAATCGTTGTACTGTTGATATTTGGCTCTGTTGGCTAATGAGTTTGCCGACCACTGACGTAGGCCATTGGGTTCATTCTCAGAGACGCAGCCGTGTTCAAAACCCAGTCACATTCTTCTCGAGTTTCCCTTCCTGCCTCCTGTGTCCAAATCTCACCCCGTTAGGCCGAGGGGCCAGCTCTGATCTCCTCGCGGACCATTCTCGCGCCACGTTTTAGGGTTGAAGTCTGTGTTCTGTGGTCACTCTTGCTATCCAAAGCCGAGGTGTTGAAATTACTACCAATACACAAATAACGTCGTTCTCTCGCAAGCCTCTCTTCTGATTGGAACACAGAGCTTTGCTGATACAGGTGCCTGTAGTTTTATAAAAGTCAACTGCCTGTGAGCCACCGCACGCTCCCAATATGTGGATGGTTTTCCCTTGAGTCAAGGACATCCCACTAGCCCGGCCGGTGTGGTGCAGTGGTTGAGCGTCGACCTGTGAACCGGGAGGTCCTGGTTCCATTCCCGGTCAGGGCACATGCCCGGGTTGCGGGCTCGATTCCCGGTGTGGGGTGTGCGGGAGGCAGCTGATGAATGGTTCTCATCATTGCTGTTTCTCTCTCTCCCTTCCTCTCTGAAATCAAATATATTTAAAAGGAAAAGGACGTCACCCTGGCTGCTAACCTGTTTCCTTTGCCCTCTGACAGTGCTGGGATGAGCCGCGGCTGGAGCGGCTGGGCCCTCAGGACCGCCCCGAGGCAGGTGGCGGCGCCCGGCGCGGGTTCGGATCGCTGCGTCTCTCCGGCGTCCAGGCAAGCCTCTCTCCATGAAGCTCCGCTCACGCTGCTGTCGGGCGCCGCGTGTGTGTCGGCCTGTCCTTTCGGGGCCCGGGAGACCCCACATTTTCACAGCGAGCTCGCCTGGGCCCCTGCGTTTGGGTTTGTGGCTGACCTGTGGGAGGTCCTGACCGGTCTGGCTGAATTCGGGAGGATTATTTCAAGGGCAAGTCATGGGGCCCCCCAATCTAAAGAAACGATGACAGCTCTCGGGGCTCCCAAAGCCTCACTCAAACCCAAGTGTCTGGTGTGTGTCCCAGGCCATGCTAAAGAGGCTCCGCTCCTCGCCCAGCCTCGTTCGGTTCACGTTTCCGCTTCTACACCGTCTCCCCGGCAACACAGCCAACAAAGGAAACGCTTTTTTTTTTCAAAAAGTTACAGTAAAACAATTAGAAATTGAGGTGTAAATGTGGGTCGCCTTTCAGATGCTTTGTGAGCCCCCACTTACACGTGTGGGCCAAAGCACAAGTCCTTGGGGGGCTTGGGGAAAGAACTTGAGGTAAGAAACTCAGACTTTTAAGCCACTGGCACACCAGAATCTCAGCAGGCACAGACTATTCACAGCCCTCAGGGTGTCTGCCATGACAAGGGAGTCGTCCCTCAAAACAAGCGATAGGTCTGCTGCCAACGAGAGCTTTGGAAGTCACAGTGTGGGCACTTGGGCAGCCCTTAAGAGCTGATGGAGTGCTTGCTACCCAACTCTAGACTCCCACGCTGGGATGCAGGGTTACCGAACGGGTTAGGTCAGTGGTCGGCAAACCGAGGCTCGTGAGACACATGCGGCTCTTTGGCCCCTTGAGTGTGGCTCTTCCACAAAACACCACGGCCTGGGCGAGTCTATTTTGAAGAAGTGGCGTTAGAAGAAGTTTAAGTTTAAAAAGTTTGGCTCTCCAAAGAAATTTCAGTCGTTGTCCTGTTGATATTTGGCTCTGTTGACTAATGAGTTTGCCGACCACTGGGTTAGAGCAACAACTACGTCACCCACTAACATCAAGCAAATGTCCACGCAATGAGGTGCGGTAAGATACCCCCACATCCCTGGCCCAGCAGCCCATCCCTCTTTGCTAAAGAGGCTCAGCTACAGAAACGCGAGCCTCAGGTGGTAAGGACGCGAGCACGCCCCCTTCCGGAACACCAGCTGAGCTGATGTCTCAGCACCGTGTCCCGGAAGCGTGGCTAGCCACACACAAGGGCCAAGCGTGACTAAGACAGTGGCATGACAGTGGCCACCACGGAGAAAGGCCTGGTAGACAGGAGCGTTCACTTACCAAGTGCTGGAAAGCAGAGTCCCCAGTTAAACAAAAGAGGGGGTACCCGCTGTGGCTCACCGGCCCACACGCCCCACATCACCGGCCCACATGCCCCGCAGTGGCTAACGGGTCCACACGCCCCGCAGTGGCTCACCGGTCCACACGCCCCGCAGTGGCTCACCGGTCCACACGCCCCGCGGTGGCTCACCGGTCCACACGCCCCGCGGTGGCTCACTGGTCCACACGCCCTGCAGTGGCTCACCGGTCCACACGCACCCAGTGGGGCTTGGCACCCTGTGTCCCAGGGAGGAGGCGAGGGTCACGGGCGGCTCGGGTCTCCGCATCCCCAGGTGGGCAGTCGCCAGCGGGGGTGTCCCGCCCCCAGCTGTCTCCATCCCAGGTCGGGTGGCCTCGCAGAGGCAGCCCCTCCCCCCCGCGCCCCTTTCACATCGGTCTCGGGTTTGAGCCGTGAGCAGCGTCTCCCGAGGAAAGGACTGTGCGCACCCACCGCTCGGAGCGCCGTGGCGTCTGTCACTCAGGCCCCGGCGCCCAGGCTGGTCTGAGCTCGAGGTTCATACCGGCATGTTTCTCTCCAGCGGGTCTCGGGCCTCAGAAACCAGAGTCTCCCCCCACCCCCCCACCCGTGCTCCGGGGCAGGAAAGGAGGTGGCTGGGCCGGGATGCTACCACGCTTGCCCAGGCCTCGCTCTGCCATGGTGAACCCGGCTGATGGCTTGCCCTTCCCCTCGACCCGGGCCGCCTCTGGTGGCGTATTTTTAGGGTCTGACTAACAGGAAGGCAATTAGTCCGCTTCTCCTCGCCCCAGCCTCGTTCGGTTCACGTTTCCGCTTCTACACCGTCTCCCCGGCAACACAGCCAACAAAGGAAACGCTTTTCTTTTCAAAAAGTTACAGTAAAAAAATTAAGATAAAAGTTGAGGCGTAAATGTGGGTCGCCCTTTCAGAGGCTTATGTAACCCAGAAGGAAAACAGGCCCCTCCCGCTTCCATCTCATTTTCACACGCGGCCGCGCCTCCCGGGACCCTGCCGGGCGAGGCTGACCTGGAGGCCCGGGGGCCAGGGCGTGCCCCCCACAATCAGCCTGGATTCGGGGCACTTCCCATCGCAGCTTCTTATCTCGCTTTGTGGGAAGCCCAGTGCTGTCAGCGCAGGATCATCTCACAAGTTCAAAGTAAACAGAACCACTCCTTCTCGGCAACCGTCCCTCAGAAGTTCCTTCCAGGAAACTCCAAGTTAGGAAAAACCCTGTATGTGATTTTTCAGATCGCGGTCTTCATGTGCTGGCGATGACTTACTCCTCACGGTTCCTAAACATGGGCTGAAAAACGTTTGGTTCAACTCAAGAAATCTGTCATAATTACAAAGGAAAGAAAGGCGTCCTAGCCAGTGTGGCTCCGTGGATAGAGTGTCGGCCTGCAGACCAATGGGTCCCGGGTTCGATTTCCGTCAAGGGCGCGTACCTCCGTTGCAGGCTCCTCCCCAGCCCCGGGCCCTGGTCAGGGTGCGTGCAGGAGGCTACCCATGCTTGTGCTTCTCTCACGTCGATGTTTCTCTCTCTCTGTCTCTCCCCCTCCCTTCCGCTCTCTCTGAAAATCAATGGGAAAATGTCCTCGGGGGAGGATTTAAAAACCAAATAAGGAAAAGACCCGTGAAGCCTGGTGAGTGCGGTCTGGGTAATGGACGCCTCGTCAGTGGACGTGGCCGCAGGCCTGTTTGTGAGGCCGGGTATTGGCGTTGGGGCGGCAGCCAGGGCGCTGGAGCCGTCCACATGGGCCTCTGCCATCTGTGCTCGGATGGCACCGCGTTTCCTGACACCCGGGAGCTGTTCTCTGACCTCTGCGCACGGCTGGAAGCCTTCAGCGTTAGGTTTCAGATCAAAGCTGGCAAAAGGCAGTCAGGAAAACACGGGCCGTGGCTGCCCTTTGACCACCGGGCCCTGTCCCCATATACTCGGGCTAAGCATGTTTGTTTTCCAGGATAAAACTAACGAAATCCAAAACCACACGCTCAGTTAGACATGTCATATCAGAAACTGGGAACAACAAGCGCGATGAATGTGTCATTTCATCAACACCAGCTTCTCCGCCGCCCAGCCTGCCTCCTCCACGTCCGTCTGCAGCTCGTTCATCGCCCAGCCCGAGAGGAGGCCTCTCCAGGGGCCTCTGGGGGATCTCGTGACGACATGAGTCGCCGTCTGTAGTCTGACCACATGTTACTGAGCCTGACGCCGGCAGGCGACCCTCAGTGATACGCGGGCATCCATCCCCCTCGCAAGCACACGCTCCTGCCTCACCTGGTGGACGCGCCAGAGGTGACCGCGCTTTAACGGGCGTCTGCTGTGTGGCAGGCTCTGCGAGGTGGCTCTAAACATTTCTAATGAGCTTACACGTTTCGTCTTGTTCTCCTAGTAAACACGCAGGAAAATGGAAACTTGAGAAGGTGAAATAATTGCCAAAAAGACAACGCCATTGAACGGCAATCCCGGGATCGAAATACAAATCTCGTTCCCAAATCCAGGGATTTCTACTCAACAGGGTGGTGGACAGAGGGAGATAGTCCCGGGGGGCAGACCCAGGAGAAATGGCCTGACTTCACGCTCCAAATATTGTGACATCAGTTCTTGGTCAATCACCAGAGGGCGGGCACTTCGTTTATTATTATTAACTCGCAATATGACCACTGGCTCTGTGACTGACAGGACAACGTGTCTTGGGGAAAAACAGTTTACTCAGTTGGAATATATTGAACTTCTGGTACTTTTTGGATCTCGGGTTACCTTTTTAAATTCAGAGCACATTGAAATGAGACAATGAGAGGTTATTTTTTATTGTTTTAAAATGTTGTTTATTGTGGTACGAACAGTTCGTGTGAGTTTTGAGTGCAGGACACAGGGTGTTGCTGACTGAGGTCCAGCCTGCACAGCGGACAGCGAGAGTGGGGTCCGTCTTGCTAAACTGAGACTTTATTCTGTGGATAAAGGCTTTTTCCTCGTCCCCATCCCTTGTAACCGCCACGCCATTCTTTGATATTCTGAATGTGAATATTTTTGACTCATTTTTAAAACTTCACCCAAGTTGCATGTAAAAGCGTTATTTTAAAGCAATAGTAAAACGTTTGGGAATACTATGAGGAGTAGCTCTGTTGTTTGTAGCCTTCTTTTAATGTAGGCAAATAGCTCGTTTACATGTCATTATCACCCAGTTAGTCACGGAGAGCAGCGCTCTGGCTGAAGACTCCCCTGAGTTAGTTAGGGTGACCCTGCACCTGCTTATACGGGGCGTCGGCCCAGCCCGCCGAGCATCCCTGCTCCACTCGGAGAATGTATGCTGACACTCGTCATTCTCCAGGACGAGACAGGAAGGCCACTGCCTCTCAGTTTACAGCAGACACGCCGGGAAGTTAGGTGGTTACTAAATGGGGAGAAAATAACAAAAGAACTGTGTGCAGGTGTGGTATGTACTGTGTGCTTTAACTTGTGAGCTGCTTTATATGCGGAATTACTATTGACTTTACATGCGGAATTACTATTGACTTTGTATGCGGAATTGCTATTGACAGAAGCTCAGGTGAAAGTAGAAGTTAAGTACATTCAATAATTTAATGATGATCACATGTTCTATTACCTCATTCATTAACCCAGTACTTCCTGGGTTTTTAGCTGAGCCCATGGTTAATCTTCAGAGGCTCCGTAATCTCCCTGAGATTCTAATAACAACTATTTGCACACACACATTTTTTTTTCTGAGACGTTCTTGGTTTTTATCAGTTTGTAAAAGGTATTTGTGACCCAGAAAAGGTTCAGGGTACTACATTCCCTGTCCCGGTCATTCTGTGTAAATCAAACACAAATCTAAAGCATTGATGTGACTATTCCCAGAGTAAGTATGAATGAAATAAGACTAAATGGAGCATTTTTCATTTTCTGGAGTGGAATCACTGAAATGCTCAGTGTAGAAAACACATCTTAGCTCAGAGCTGCATGAAAAGAGAGAGTTTCCCTGGAAGAGACCTGTGACTACCAGTCAGGGATGATGAATCTGCGTAGAGCGATGCTCTCCAGTGGCAGCGTCGCCCTGAGGACAGACATCGCCTCACGGAGGTCACGGGTCTCTGTTCCCGTTGGCGCTCGCATCCCCTCCCATGGTGGTCGATGTGGTGTTGACCTGGTAACCTGGACTGTCTGGAAGGTAGTGATGTGTGAAACTTTTGGTGACAATTAATCAGGTAGAGGATGTCCTTTATTTGATACATTATGAAAACATGTAAATAAAGTTAGGTTTTTTGGCACTGAGAGGTATTTGTGGTTGCCAGGTATGTTATAATATAACCAGTTAAAACTGAATTTCAGATAAATGATGAATAATTTTCATGTTCCAAATATTGCTTGGGACTTATGCTAAAAAAATTAACTGTTTATCTAAAATTAAAATTTAACTGTGGATGTTACATTTCTACTTGCTAACGTCAATAACCCTTCAGGCATATTATATGCTAAAAATCATTTCAGGGGCAATAGAAGGTAACTTTTTTTTCCCTGTTTATTTTATTACATTTTAAAATGAGCCGTATAAAGAAGAAATGTTCCTGAGAGTTAATATTCCCTTCTCAAAACATAAGAGTAAACGCTTTATAGCTGCCACAACGATAGGTTAATATATACACCAACGATAGGTTAATATATACACCATGAAGAAAAAGTCACAAGAAAGGGAAAATAGATACATATCACCATGTTTGGTAGGTGAAGGATTCAAATACTATCCTCCCTCTGGTCAACAGAGGCCCTCTAAAAGCGAACTACCTTTCAGGGTTCGAGTTGTGGGGCCAAGACCTGTTTGTAGGTAGAATGTACAGCTGATGAGTGTGGTTGGGACAGCACCGAACTGATTTACAAGGACTGTGTTTACATTAGTGGCCGCAGACCTGCCCTGATGAGTGGAGAGAAAGGGAGGAAAGATCCATTGGTGAGGAGAGTGCTGAGGGCCCTGGGCGATGGAGGGAGGGAGCAGGGTACAGGGGAGAAAGCACATCTTTGCGGTGGGAAAAGAAAGGAGCAGCGGGACTTAAATGATCCAGGTGGACTGAGAGTGTTCTGTTTGGAGAGAAAGGGGGCGACAGTTCATAGGGTTCCTCGAGGTTGAGGGGCCAGCTGAGAAAGGCAGGTGCGAGGGGGAGCGGGAGCGAGGTATAGTCATGCGGATTCCACGCGGGTTGTGCGAGATGGCAGCGCAGCGTGTGATTGCGGGTCATGGGGGTGAGGACAGAGTTGGGGGAGGCGGGTCCGCGTGAGTAAAGTGAGGAACGGGGTGAGAAAAGCACGGCTAGTTGTTAGGAACAGCTTAGTGACCACACCATCAGTGAGAGCACGTGGCTGCCACGGTCAGCTGGGGGTCGCCCTGAGCATGGCCCGTGACACTGTTTGGGAGCGATGGAGTAGGAGACGTGGCCAAATGGCATGCGTGGCTCACCCTCTTGCACCTTGTTTGGGTGAGAGAAGGTGTGAGAAAGTTCTTACTCATTTACATAATGAAGAGGAACCTTATCTTGTAACCCAAATTATTGACCATCGACCACTTTGTTGTAAACATATCTCTTGGACTCATTCCTATTAAAACCTTTGTCAAAGTGCCTGGCTGGCGTGGCTCAGTGGTTGAACAGCAACCTATGAACCAGGAGGTCATGGTTCGATTCCCCTGTCAGGGCACAGGCCCGGGTTGCTGGCTCCATCCCCAGTGTGGGGTGTGCAGGAGGCAGCCGATCCATGATTCTCTCTCACCATGGATGTTTCTGTCTCTCCCTCTCCCTTCTTCTCAGAAATCAATAAAAAGATATTTAATAAAGCAAACAAAAAAAGCCACCTTTGTACAAGCACACCCTAAGACATGTGCAAGAATATGTTAGCATCATGATTTGCAAGTAAAAATACAGGAAGGGAGCAGAATGATCACCGACAATTTAAAAATCATAAAGTTTTCACAGAGCAGGCCACCCACAAAACGGACGATCGATGTGTGTGAACGCCGTGGTGCGCCCCAGCCTGCCCCCTCGCCTCCCCCCGCCCCCGGGCACAGGGTGCGCTTTCCCCTCAGCTGCGCCTTGTCTGCTGGAGGCCATGGCTGGGCCTAGAGGGTCCCCGGGTCCCACACGGAGGCCTGGCCCCTCCTTTCGACCTCAGACATTTCTGAAGGGTCGCCCTCGCCTCTGAGCTGCCCGGCTCTGCCCAGGGCTCCGTGGCCACTGCCCGGAGCCCCGTGACCTGTTCAGCCCTCTCCTCGTCGCAACAAGCGTGGTTCCTGGGGGGGCTTCCAGGCCCCTGCCTCCAGCAGCTCTCCTGCCTGCTTCCCAGGGACCCGACGGGAGCCCGGTCAGGGCCCGCGTTCCTGAGAACAGAATGTGTATGAACAACGTGCCTGGGACACAAGCCCACGGTCTCTCTGCTCAGCAGGGGACGTGTCTCGGGATAACACCGACCTGACCGGGTCCGAGGAGCTGCCAGCTCACGGTGACAGCGCCAGGGGAGTCCCAGGGCCCCGCCTCCCGGGGTCGGGTCATTTCCACGAAGTGTTCCTCTCTGACACGGCTGCTCCTTGTGATGGGGGTGAAGACCAGTCCTCGCTCCCGCCGCGGTGAAGGGCACCCCCTCTCTTCCCCATGTCCTCGGGAGAAACGCCCTTACAATGTCCCCTCGTTGTTTATCATGCTCTTTCCTGGGAGAGAGTCCGACTTAGTCACCAAATGTGCGAGCCTCCGTGTGTGTGTGTGTGTGTGTGTGTGTGTGTGTGTGTGTGTGTGTATGTGTGTGTGTGTGACACTTTACTGTCCATGGGGCTGCGTGTTGTAGCGATCTGCTTGTTCCTGCTTCCACCCGGGCCCAACGCTCGCTCTAGATTTCCCGCGTTTGTTCTTCCTTAGGTTCTGCCAGTGAACGAGAACATGGCACGTTCCACCCTCTTTCAAACGGCCCAGCTCCGTGCAGACTGCACTCTGGCGATGAACCCACTTTAGGGGGTAAAACTGCGAGAAGCATGCCACCGACTTGTTTTAGGCGAATGCCATTTGTTTATTTATTTATTTAATCCTCCCCTGATGATATGTTTACTGATTTTCAGAGAGAGGATGGGAGAAAGTGAGAGAGAGAGAGAGAGAGAGAGAGAAGGAAACATTGATGTGAGAGAGAAGCATCCATGCTTGCCTCCCGTATGCATCCAATCCAGGACCCACCTCGCCACATTTTGGGGTACGGACGACACTCCACCAACCCAGCCACCCCGCCAGGGCCGGCTAACGCTCTGAAAAGCGAGAGCTTGACCACCGAGCCCTGCGGGTCCGTGTTGGCCTCCGTTGAGGGGAGGGTGAGAGGGCCTGGCCTGAGAGCGGGGACTCTGCACCCTGAGTCCCTCGCCACGCCGTCCTGCTGTGTCCCGTTTGCCAAGTAAGGAGCCTGGGCTGCATCGCTCTCCTGGGTGCCACAGCTCGGGGTTCTGAGATGTGCCTCTTCCTGCTTTCTGAGGGGGACTCCAGGGGGCACAGGCACCAGCCTATGAAAGGGTGTCCCCATGAGTAGGACCCTGTCAGCGCTAATCCATAACTGACCGAGTAAATGACAGAGTGCTTTGAGCCCGGCCGGGGAGGCTCAGGGGTTGAGCATGGACCTGTGGACCCATGAACCAGGAGGTCACGGTTCGATTCCCACTTAGGGCACAGGCCCAGGTTGCGGGCTGGATCCCCAGTAGGTGGCGTGCAGGAGGCAGCCGATCCGTGATTCTCTCTCATCACGGATGTTTCTCTCTGTCCCTCTGAGAAGTTCTGAAATCAATTAAAAAAAAATATATTAAAAAAAGAGTACTTTGAAAGGGAATCAGTATGAGCTATGCCTCTGTCTTTGAACTTGTCTTTCCTTTGCTTTGAATTCCTCCCCCAGTTCTTCACATGGCAGCTCCGTGTCACTTTCATTGCAGATCAAATGTCACGTCCTCTCTGTGGTCCTTGTGACTGCCTGTCCCCGGAAAGTAGTGGAAAGTCCTTTATAGCGGTCCAGTTTATTGCCTAAGAAACAGGCTTTACAACTCCTCCAGGGGATTTATTTGGGAAAAGTTATGGGGTGACCCTGTCAATTATAAACACGTTATTCTGACATAATGCGTCTAATCGTGCCCTGGGTGGATGGAACGTTCACACGTCATGAGCTGAATGGATTGAAGAGTGTTCTTTGGGGATGAAGCAATGGCTGCAGATGTTGCGCTCACTGCTCGTAATGTGGGCCGATTCGAGGGACGTAAATACTGAAAGCATTTGATTGATCACTAAATACTGTAGAAATGTGAAAAATAATTGGCTCAATTATATTTGGTCGAATGTAGCACTCACAGAGAATATTAATATATCAGCTAGCACTCTATTAAAGTAATAATTTACTCTATAAAAGTTGGGCCGTCACTGCAATAGAGTTAGAGCCTCCGGACTGTGACCTTCCTTGTTTTTGACGATTCTGGCAGTTCTGAGGAGTGCTGGCAAGAAATTCCGCAGAATGTCCTCTCGACTTGGATTTGTCTAATGTTTTTCTCACAGTGAGGCTGTGACTGTGGGTGCTTGGGGGGATGGCCACGGTGCGGAAATGCCATTTTCAAGTGATAGGGCTTGCGACCTGTTCATCAGGATGGGGCGTCACTCGAATGCTCTGAAACTACGCTGGACAGATTGTCGGTAGAAATTTCTTCTTTTCTTTTCTTTGTTTTGTCGTTTTCTTCTGGTCAGAAAATTTTTGTTTATAAAATTTTTTTTTGGTTTAATGTCTGCCTCACAACAAAAACAGAAGGTCAGACCCATGGGAGCAGCAATTGGGCCACCGTGTCCATCGCTCAGTTTCTAGTCTTAAGGAGCTCAGGGCATCTAGCAGGAGCGTGGAGTGTGGTGGGTATTTGCTTAGTGAGTGAGTGAAAGGAGTGAATGTGTGTGTGTGTGTGTGTGTGTGTGTGTGTGTGTGTGTAGCTGAATCCCATCTCGACTCCAGGGGAATGTGGCGGCTAATATACTGAGTGACATATTAAGGCAAGGCCTCTAAATGTGGGGTAACGTCAAGAGTAAGTCACCCTTTCAGCTATACACTAATATGAACCAGCTAGAGGCCCAGTGCACGGATTCGTGCACTGGTGGGGTCCCTCAGCCTGGCCTGTGCCCTCTCACAATCTGGGACCCCAGGGGGATGTCGGACTGTCATTTTTGGCCTGATCCCCACAGGGCCGAAAGCGGCAGTCCGACATCCCCTGAGGGATGTAGTAGTGCGCGAAGGGGCAGCCGGCTGGGGAGGAGCCCGAGCCCAGGCTGGTCACTGCGCCACTCCTGCTCATCCAGGCCCCGCTGCGCCTGCCACCGCCATTCAGGCGTGTAGGGGGAGTGTCTGTGGGAGAGGCTCACGCTGCTGCAGCTGCACTCACCAGCCATCAGCCTGGAATCTGGTGCCTGTGTGTCAGCTGAGCAGCGCTCCTGCTGTGGGAGCACACTGACCACCAGGGGGCAGCTCCTGCATTGAGCGTCTGCCCCCTGGTGGTCAGTGCTCGTCATAGCTATCAGCCGGTTGTCCAGTTGTCCAGTCATTCGGTTGCTTAGGCTTTTATATAGATAGATAGATAGACGTTGCGATTAGCCATCTACCGGGGTGCCCTGATTTACAAGGTGGTCTTGGATGGGAGGATTCTCTAAATTGAGCCAAACAGATCCGAGTTTACTGAGAGCCAGTCCTGGGGACCACTGTCTGTCCTCTGGGAGGTGCAGCAAGTCAGTCTCTAACGAGAACAATGAAAGCAGAGGGAACGTGACACTAGAAATTAGCTGCTGAGATGCTACAAGTTTGAAAAGCGAAAATGAGATGGTGAGCCTGGATCAGTAGTTGAACATCGACCAATGAACCAGGAGGTCACAGTTCGATTCCTGGTCAGGGCACATGCCTGGGCTGTGGGTTTGATCCCCAGTAGGAGGCAGCCCATCAGTGATTCTCTCTCATCATTGATGTTTCTCTCTCTCTCCCTCTCCCTTCCTCTCTGAAATCAATACAAATATATTTTTTTTTAAAAATGAGAAGGTAAAAATTAGGAATAGCAGGGGGATGCTACTCCTTACAACTGGAGAAGCAGCAGGAAAATGTGTCACCTGGAACCTGTGATCACTGGCCCCCTGGGGCCCCAGAGCTGAGTGCCTGTGGGGGTCCCAGGGTTCCCACTGGCCTGTTGCTGCTCCAGCTTCCATGGCAGCCACTCCGAGGCTCTGTGCCAGCTGGAGAGATGGCCTCTTCTCTCGTCCCACCTTCCCATCCCTGTCTGTGCCTCCAGATGAGAGGCTGACAGGTGGTCATGTCTGCAAAGGGCGTCCAGGCAATGCCTGACAGCTCCCCAGGCCAGCAGCGGAGAGAGGGCCAGGCTGAGGGACACCAAAGTGGAGTGACTGAACTCCCACTGAGGTTTTATGCCATCAGACGGTCAGCACACTGTCACCGAGGAGCTGTTATAAGGAGGTACACACAGTGTAAGCGAGGTGTTGCGCTAAGTGTCCAGGAGACCCAGCGAGCACACGGTAGAAGCCCTGGCTCCTCGAGGAGAGACTGTGGTGGGGCAGACACATTTCTATCTAAAAATACGCAAGGCGGGTGGGAACCAATCCTCTACGAGGAGTGCCAGCAAAGCAGTGAGTCAGGACAAGGAGCCAGTGACTCCCTTTCGTTGGGAGACCGCTGATTAAAAGGGCTGAACTGTGTCGCGTAGTCAGCTTGGTTCAAATTCTGGCTCTGCTATTTCCTTTTGATGGACCCTTAGGCAAGATTGTCAACAACTTTGTTCTTCCCTTCCCTCCTCTGTGAAGAAAGAATAATGATGAAAATAATAGCACCAGCGCCAGCGGATTGTGAGAGTGTGATGGAGCCATTATGCAAAGCCGGAGTAAAATGGAGCAATCCTGGGACTGTAGGGCCTGTCACTATTGAGGAGTTTCTTGTAGATGTTTTGATTATGAGAAAAGAAAAGAACATGGGTGTTTCCCAGTGATGTGTGAGCTTCTAAACCGGCCGTGGATGCAGGCCGTTGGTTCAACACAAGCATTCGACATTCCCAGGCAGATCTCTCTTTCTAGTGGGAAATCCAGTTTTACAAATCAAGAATCCAAAGTTGGCATCTCATAGAAAATTTATTTTTAGATTAGTTGTTTCTTTAAATAGGCTGTTATTGATTTCAGAGGGAGAAAAGGTGAGGGAGAGAGAGATAGATGCATCAATGATGAGAGAGAATCTTTGATCAGCTGCCTCCTGTACGCCCCACACTGGGGATGGAGCCCACAATCTGGGTATCTGCCCTGACCGGGAATGGAACCGTGATCTCCTGGGTCATAGGTCGATGCTCAGCCATGGAGCCACACCTGCCGGGCTGTGGCAGCATTGTGTAATGGTCCAGTTGACATTTGCTTTTTCATCAGCTGAGAGATCAATGAGGAGCGATAAGGCCTTTCTTCAGGGCCCCACCCACAGCTGCTGCTGCTGCATTTCAGAGGTTTCCTCCGCACATTTCCCACGGCCTTGGCCGGCTCCGCAGCTCGGGATGAGACAGCGCTTCCTGCAGTTACGGGAAGTGTTGCTAAGTCGGGGTGTCTATACTTACCCTGGCATTTTGCTTCAGAAAGATAGGAGAAAGGAAAATAGCCAAGATGTTGGCAGATGGTTTCTGCATGATGAAGAGACGGTTAACGGAGAACATGGTGAGTCCCAGAGGAGTAGCAGAGTGGGAACAGAATCGTTAGGCGGTCATCATTGTTCCTCAACATTCCTGGCAATTTTTTAAATAGCAGCATTGCTAATTTTATTTATTTTTTAATACATTTTCATTGATTTCAGAGAGGAAGGGAGAGAGAGAGGAAACCTCAATGATGAGAGAGAATCATGGATCGGCTGCCTCCTGCACGCCCCAGTTGGGGATCAAGCCCGCAACCCGGGAACGTGCCCTGACCGGGAATTGAACCGGGACCTCCTGGTTCCTAGGCCAATGTTCAATCACGGAGCCATGCCAGCTGGGCAGACATTTCTAATTTTATTTTAAATGCTATTATTAATAATAATGCTCTTACTAAATTGTCACACAAAAATATGAGAGTGAAGAGTCAGTATGGCTTTCTATGAATCAGGCGAGGCTCCTTCCGTCAACTGACACTCCTGGTTTCAGCCACGTCTGAGAAAGGCCAGGAGAGGTCAGGCAAAGCTCAACGTCTCCCTACTCGAATTCCTCTTTATTTACCCCGCATACACACAGAAACACATGTGGCTGCAGGAAGGACTTCTACGCGGATCTGCAAGCCCAAGGCCAGTCTCCATCTGCCTTGTCAGCACATGCCAACGCCATAGCGCCCCTCTGCCCGCAGGAAGCCATCGGGCTAACCTGGGGGTTTCCAAAAAATTACTAGTAACAACAGCAACAGGACACATGGGAAAGGACAGACACCTTTCCTCAGAAAGGATGAATGAAATCAAAGGTGACGTTTTAACTAGAAAGTCAACTCACATACTTTATTTTTATGGTCACATGAAGTCACACTTTAGTTTCACCACAGTTACTAAATGTTAAGTGCTAAAAGGAGATAATTATGTATTTAAACGGATGTTTGCTTATTTAAACTCTCAGTCAGGAGTTTATCCTCGGTGGTAAAAAAAGTGGAATTAGGTCTACCATAAGGATAAGGCCAGGTTTTCTTGAACACAACGGAGAGTAATTATAATAAAATAGAAGTCATTTTAAGGAAACCAAATGCATAGAAATGTATGAATACAAAATAAAATTTTTTATTGGAAGGACTACTTGTGCTCAAAAATTTATTTTTTAACTTCTCCTGCATTACGTGACCACACAGAAATGGTAAAATAAAACTTAAATCGCAAAAGCATTAAGACAGAGAAATGATTCTTACTTAACCCCAGAGCCCATGGACATTCTTCAGCCATTGGTGTGATGAATCTGACTGGAGATGGGCTACCTGATGAATTTGAAACATCACGAAAATATCACAATGTCACATACGAGATGCTATTCACTCACAAACACTATGGTGTCCTTCAGCACCTCCTGCGCTCAAGTTCTTCTTTGCATGACTGCCCTTTGTTTTGCCCGTGGCCATGTCTGCCGGGCACTACGCGTTCTGCCAGGAATCAAATCACACTCATCATGATCCCCGGACGCCTCACCCCGCACACCCTCACACCCGCACACCCTTGCTCCGGGGCGAGGCGTTCTTAGCCTCTGCGCGGAGCCTAGTCTCGTTTTTCTCATTGCGTGGACCACATTGGATTGAGGGATGGATGTGCTCATCTCCACCCCTCCCCCTCTTCCCCCCTCCAGGACATGATCTCTTTGCATGTTGATTCTTAGAAGATTGTAGGTGGATTCATAAGACCCTTACAGGCAACGGAAATCAGACCTCCTTCCCTTTGCTATTGTGCTGGAATCCCGTCTGCCTCTCGGAGCCCAAGACGAGAAACTTCTCTCACCAGCGCCCCTTCTCCTCGCGCCCCTCCTCCTCTCGCCCCTCCTCCTCGCGCCCCTTCTCTCCCATTCACTCTCCTGCCGCCAAGGCTGCAGTCTCCTTGCCTTTGTCCTTTATTCACTCCTCACCCCTCATTGTATTGAGGTGCAGCCCTCTGAGAGTGCAGGAAACATGCACGTTCATTTTGAAGAATAATATGAAGAAGACACCCCTGCAACCACCCACGTCAGTAATCATCGCCCTGTGGCCCGGACGGAGGGGCCTCTGCAGCCACAGCCCCTCTTTCCTCTGGAAGGTCCCCGCTAGCACCGTTTCCTAATCATAATTTAGTGATTTTTTTTTAGTTTTACTACCTTAACTAGGTACATAAAAGTATGGCTTCATTTGACCTGTTTTTGTATTTCATACACATAAATCCCAGCGTGTGCACGCGTTCCCACCCATGTGATGTGTGTGACCCTCAGCGGGTCTGACCGGCCTGCACGGTCCATTGCTGCTGCGCATCTCTCCACCGCTGAGCGGGGCACATGCTTGCACCCGGGTCCTGCTTCACAGACAAGAGGGTCTCTGGTCATCCGCCAGGACCCTCATGCTGGCCGCCGACCCCGGGCACCTGCGGCCTTCATAGAGGGACAGTCTCCAAACGGCGGCTGAGCTTACAGTCACTCCACGCCCAGTCCTCGCCAGCACCAGCTGCTGTTGGATATCACAACCTGGGCCACTGACACCGAGCCCTCACCAGCACCAGCTGCTGTCAGATGTCACAGCCTGGGCCACCCACACCAAGCCCTCACCAGCACCAGCTGCTGTCGGATGTCACAGCCTGGGCCACACACACCGAACCCTCACCAGCACCAGCTGCTGTCGGATGTCACAGCCTGGGCCACACACACCGAACCCTCACCAGCACCAGCTGCTGTCGGATGTCACAGCCTGGGCCACACACACCGAACCCTCACCAGCACCAGCTGCTGTCGGATGTCACAGCCTGGGCCAGCCCACACCAAACCCTCACCAGCACCAGCTGCTGTCGGATGTCACAGCCTGGGCCACCGACACTTGACAATGACCTTGATGGTCCCTGAGCAGGCTCCTCTTGCTCCTCTCTCTCTGTTTTGAGGACAGAAATGATTTCCGCAGAGAGGACAAGGCACAGAGCTAGTGTAGCAGGTTGGAGGGGGCCCCTCCCAAGACGTGTCCCCCAGCTCAGTGAGTGCGAGGTCCTTGGGAAAGAGCCGCGGCGGATGTGACTGGGGGAAGGCTCCGAGCTGCGACCGTCCTGGGTGGCGGGGCTTGGGTTCCAACAACAGTGTTTTATAGGAAGAGAGGAAAGGGCAGAAGACACGGGAGAAGGCCTGTGAAAACGGAAGCAGAGACTGGAGCGCTGCAGCCACACGCCGAGGAGCACCCAGAACCCCGAGCGAGGAGGAGTCTTTCTGGAAGCTTCCCAGGAAGCCTGTGGTGGCGCGACTTTGATTTTGCGCTTTTGGTCTCCAGAGCTGTGAGGGAGTGCATTTCCGCTATTCAGTCACCAGTTGATTTCGGGGCCACCGGGAAGCGGGAACTAGCTTCTATCGCTGTTGTAACCCATTGGCCCAGACTCAGCGGCCGGAAGAGCACACGTGTGTGCACGGACCGCGCTGGCGTCGGAAGTCTGAGGAGGTTCTCACTCGCTAGAACCGAGGCCTCAGCTGGCTGCGTCCCTCTGGTTTCTAGGGGGATCCTTCCCCGTGGCCCCCAGCGTCCGGCCTTGCCCACAACGCCGTGGCCTGTGGCCCCGTCTGTCTTGAAAGCCTACAATGGCCAGCTGAGTCCCTCTCACCAAACAAGGGAAGGAGACACAGTTCAGAATTAGCAGAGGACACGACAATGGAAATGTCAGAAAGCAGCTCAATCCACAAAAAGAACCAAGTGAGCCTGGGACTGGGGGCCCTGGCTGGACCCCCACCTCTGCTCCCCACTCTGACCCCACCCCCCCGGCCCAATCCCAGCTGCTGAAGGCCTGTCCTGCCACCTAATAGCTGCCACCTGTGGTTCAAGTCCCCTTTGCCCCACTAATGCATCTCATGAAAATTGACCTTGAAAAAACCAGAATCTTGTAAAATTGCTTGAAAATGAATCCAGGAAAACTTACTTGCATACGATTTGTATGACTTCTCTAAGTCTTCAGTTCATACTTTCCCTGTTTCAAGTAATTATTTCAATGTGTTTTATTCAAATACGGGTACCGGCCATGCTTTTGAGATTTAACTTAATTTGGTTCCTCATGAATTTCTTCTTTTTAAAGAAATAAAAACCCCACACATTCTGGATTTAATCATCACAGCTTGCATTGTTATTCCGCTAAGGATAGGGCTAATTAGTGAACAGTTTACCTGTTTTTCCTTTTTTTTTGGCCTTTTGAGACATGAAACAAAAACTAAAGAAGGCACAATAAAGTTTAATTTGAAATTCTAAACTACAAAAAGCATATAGGACAGTGATTGATGTGAGCAGGGATGATGAACTCCCCAGAATCCCTGTGAGAGAAACCCAAAGCACGCGTGATCATAAACACGTCACTGAAAATACACTTTCAGCCGCGTTTTCTTTTTACAAAAGGAACACGAGCAAGGAGGCAGTGAGCACAGGGGAAGTTGTCTCCCTAACACATTCACACATGTGAGATACTTTGTCATGTATTATCTTATGGAATTCTCAAAGCAGCTCTGTCATGTGCAGAGGACATGATCCTCATTTTATAAAAAAGCAAATCAGCCAAAAGAGATCTTATATCTCAGGGTTGTGTTTTTGTGTGTGTGAATCCCCACCTGAGGGTGTTTTCCCGTTGGTTCTCAGAGAGAGAGAGAGTGGAAGGGAGGAGACATATCAATGTGAGCCTGGAACGTGCCCGGGACCAGAATCGAACCTGGGACCTTTCAGTCCATGGGCCGACGGTCTATCCACTGAGCCAAACCAGCTAGGGCCAGGGACATGTCTTTTGACTCTTTGCATTCTGTGGTCTTCTATGCTACTGGAGGCCTGGTGCATGAATTCGTGCATGGGTGGCGTCCCTTGGCCTGGCCGGTGATCAGGGCCAATTGGGGCCGTCTTGCCCTGTCCTGATTGGGACTGATGGGGGCCAGCCAGCTGGGAGGAGGGACCAGGGGAGGTTGGCTGTGGGAGCACACTCCTGCATTGAGCGTCTGCCCCCTGGTGGTCAGGGTGCATCATAGCTATCGGCCAGTTGTCTGGTTATAACAGTCACTTAGGCTTTTATATATATAATATATAGATAATGCTCAAAACTTTAAACTACAAACAAGTATGTAAGGTAGTCATTGAATTCAGATACTGACTTTGTAGGTGTGAGACCTGAAAATGTTTGAAAAAGGATGTATGGAATCAATGCAGGAAGAATGTCTACTAACATTTTAGCCTTGGATTCTCCAGGGCAGTAAGAAATCAGGTCCTTGAACTCTAACTTGTTTTGCTACATTCAAAGACTCTCTTACACCCGAGAGTCGGAGGAACACTATGTCTGAAATTAGAGGGAAATGATTCTCTATGTTGAGCTAAGTAACCCCCTGAAAATCACGTGATTTGACGAGAAGAGTCCCTTGGCACCACGTTCATGAACCAGGAGCTACAAAAAGATGCCCGTGATGAAACCATGAGGAGAGTCAGTGAAAAGATGCAGGCCGCGCAAGGAGCCGGCTGCTCCCAGGACCCCAGGCCTCAGCGGCGGAGACAGGAAGGACATCCCTGGTCTTTGTGGCCTGACATTGTGCCCAGGCGACTGGACCTCCTCATCGCTCTACCTAGCTCTCCGGAGGGCTTCGCAGACATGCATGCAGGGAGAACACGGATGTGGCTCTGACGGTAACTGAAACACGCTCCAGTGCCGCTACAGCAACACGATTGCAACAGACCTGTGACAGCATCACTGACTCACACAGATCTGAGCATTTTACATGGCCAACGGATTCGTGGCAGAAGTTTTAATTTATCCTACAGCTCTTATGCAATAAACTCATTTACTAAATCATTTACAAATCATGTTCTATACATATTGATTCTCTTTTGTTTTTTAAATCCTCACCCAAGGATATGTATTTTTATTGATTTTGAGAGAGAGAGAGAGAGGGAGAGAGAGAGAGACATTGATATGAGAGCAAAACATAGATCGGTTGCCTCCTGTGTACACCCTGACCGGGGATTGAACCCACAACCTAGGAATGTGCCCTGATGGGGAACCGAACCCACCACACTTGGATGCACGGATGGCGCTCCCACCAACTGCACCACCCCGCCAGGGCCACAGCGACTCACTTTATGTTATGAAATGTCAATCCTGTGTGATTACAGGCTTAGAGACATGAAAACTCTAGTCTAATAACTTGGAGAAAGTATTAAATTTAACAGTATTATTCTGTCTTTAAACACAGATTTTTTTAAAATAAAAGTTTTAAGTAACAGAAATTAATGATGGGTAGTGGTTACTAAAGGTGTTCTTTATCATTTCAGATATAGTTACATGTACTTTCTTTATGTGGAAGCTGTGGAGACTCCTAATGCTCTTTTGTTGAGTTAGTTTCCTTTCAACTTGAATGATTCACATATTCCTTGTGTAGGTTAGGTTATGGATCTTTCCACTTTAAGAAATCTAGTGATTTCTTTATCCTATTTTTTTCAAGCTTTTTTTGGAAAGCCTTTTCTTTTTCACTGTCTTCTTCATCTTAGTCTTGCCTTTTTCTTCTTCTTTTAAAATACGTTTTTATTGATTTCAGGGAGAGGGAGAGAGGGATAGAAACATCAACGATGAGAGAGAATCATGGATGGGCTGCCTCCTGCATGCCCCACACTGGGGATCGAGCCCACAGCACGGGCGTGTGCCTGACAGCGAATGGAACCGTGACCCCCTGGTTCATGGGTCAATGCTCAACTGCTGAACCACACCTGCCAGCAACACTGACTTGTTCTTTTTCTCCACAAAGTCATTCGCTGTTTGAAGTTCAGATCAGTTCCTATGTACGGAGTAGTCATTGATGATTCAAAGTTAATTTAATTCGACAGTATTTGTGTTCTTATTATGTAATTTATTCCCTAATTATAGCCAAATTAGCACCATTTTATCCTTCTTGCGCAATACGATGACTCTTTCTTTTACATGTACATCGTACATCTTCTCTTTCAAATAAGATTATAAGTAATTACAAGTCTGGGGTTAATTGAAGCGCACACCACACATAGACAGATCTTGTGTGGTTTTCATAATGGCAAGTGGGCCAAACACGTCATGGACATGTATTTGGTACTGCAGGTGGTCTGTGTCCGTCCTGTGCTCCAGATCCGTGTCTGAAACAGATCCGTTTCTGTTGTAGAAAAGGCATTAGGAGGTAGCATCGCACCAAGGCTGTTTTCCAAGCTCGTGAGACCTGGAGAAGGATTTTCCTGACGCAGCACAGCTTGCGCACCAAGCGCCTCACCTTTCCCCGGGGGTGCGGCGAGGAGCTGGGAGGGGAGTCGGGGAGCAGCTCAGTGACCTAAGGCAGGCGGCGCAGATGCCCTGGGAGGCGTTGCTCGCAGACACCGGGATGCGGGGTGCTCCGGGGTCCGGCTCAGCGCCTCAGGCTCAGCTCCGGGCGGAGACACAACACCGTCAGCCACTGCGCAGGCTGGTCCCGGTGCCTCGAAGGCCGGTCCCGGTGCCTCGAAGGCCGGGGCTGGACAGGCGCTGTCTGTTCATGTCTGGAAGGTCTAAGCATTGTCTCTCCCCTTGCCTCGCACAGGCATGACGTCGGTCCCTCGTGTGTGTACCCCGCATCCGGTCAGGAAACAGGGGCGTGGGGCTCCCCCAGGAGGGACGGTTCTCCCGGGAAAAGGAAGCATCTCCGGGAGGGGAGGAGCAGGTGCACGCTGACAATGCATCGGATCTACTGCATCTCGCTCTGCAGGAGGTCAAGTTCAATCCTCTACCCCCGGAGCCGGGCCCCGCACGGACATCCCCGTGGGGTTGTGTTCGGTGTAAGAGGCCTCGGCCCCCGGCTCTCCAGCACAGAAGCAGCCGGGCCTTTGTGCTCACCTCGCTGCGCAGCAGCATCCGCACCGAGGGTCCTGGGAAAGCTTTGACCTGAGGTGCGAGAGATGAGGACGGAGTGCCGTTCTGTAGGTCCCCTGGCCTGGTCTGGGCGACGTGCCATGGGGTGAAGTCAGCGTACCTTCCCCTCCCGGCCACAGCGCTGCACCCACCGCAGGCGGGCACCGGGCTGGTCCCCGCAGAGCCACCCGGGCGGAGCAGGGGAGACTCCTTCGAGAGTAACCCACGTGCTTTCCCGGGATGCAGGCGGGCGAGATTCTGGGCCAGGAACAACGAACGAGGCCGAGAAGAGAGACTTAGGAGAGCAGGTCTCTGAGGGTGGAGGAGCGAATGGTATTTCAGCGCAGACGGGGATAAGGCGATGGGGGGATGGGGCACATGCCCGGGTTTCGGGCTCGATCCCCAGGAGGGGGTGTGCAGGAGGCAGCCTACCCATGATTCCCTCTCATCATTGATGTCTCTCTCTCTCTCTCTCTCTCTCTCTCTCTCTCCCCCCCCCCCTCTCCCCCCCCTCCCTCTCCCTTCCCCTCTCTCTGAAATAAACCCCTCGGCTCAGCCTGGACAGAGGCCTGGACAGGGCGTGGCGAGCAGGTGTGTGTCGCTGAGGCAGCAGGCCCGCCCTGTGTCGCGGCACTGCACCAGGTGGCGGTCTCCTCGGGGCGCAGGGTGGGGAGCTGCATGGAAAGCTGTGCTCTCTGGGGTTCACTGAGACAAGGGGGGGCCCGGCCGGCGGGGCTCAGGGGCTGAGCATCGACCTATGAACCAGGAGGTCACAGTTCAATCCCCAGTCAGGCACACGCCCGGGATGCAGGGTTGCGGGCTCATCCCCAGGGCGGGGCGTGCAGGAGGCAGCCGATCCATGGCTCCCTGTCCTCACTGGTGTTTCTCTCTCCCTCTGCCTTCTCCCTGAGATCAGCAACGATAACAATACATTAATGAAGACGAGGGTGTGGGCTGCACTTTGAATGAGCTGCAGGCGCGGAGGCTGCGATGCCCACCCGGAGGCCCGGGACGAGTGTGAGCGGGGAGACCTGCTCAGAGCGAAGGCTTCTCAGGCTGAACACGCGGCGTCCTTCCCAGTCCAGGAGCCCCGGCCTCCATTGTTCCCGGCCGCCTCCGAGGCCGGGCCAGCTCCCCCGTCAGTGCCCGCCGTCCGAGCTGTTCTGCGGCTCAGACGCTTTCCTGCGGCGCCTCCTGTGCTTTCTCACCGGACCTTCTTATCTCGCCTCCCACTTGTTTCCTTGTGATAGAGCCGGCCGGGCCCCTTTCTCCAGCGGCCGCATTCTTCTTCCTTCACTGGAGCATTCTTGTTTTTTCAGCCGGGGAGGGGGCTGGGTGTGTGTGGGGGGGGGGGAAGAAAAGGTGGGACCGTGTTTCTAGAGAGGGGGGTGTGAGTGGCGGGGTGGGGGTCGCTCAGTAGACCTTTATCTTGTGTCACTCTCTTTCCTGCAGATTCAGCGATGGCATTTCTGATAACATTGGAAAGAATCTAATAGACATGGTTTTTGCCAATTTTTGGTGCACAATTCAGTAAGCTGCTGGTTGAAGTTATGCCGGCGATTCTGAAGCCGTGTGCCACAGGAATTTTTAGAGCATGCAAGGCTGACCATTCAGTCAGGGCACTGACCCCCTTCCCCTTAGGTTGTCAGATAAAAAAATGACAACAGCCAATAGCCATCTGATGCGAAGGAATCAAAATTATACCTATTTTTCGCCCGGCTGGCGTGGCTCAGTGGTTGAACATCGACCTATGAACCAGGAGGTCGCTGGTTAGATTCCCGGTCAGGGCACATGCCCGGGTTGTGGGCTCCATCCCCAGCGTGGGGTGTGCAGGAGGCAGCCTATCGATGTTTCGCTCTCATCATTGATGTTTCTGTCTCTCTCTCCCTCCCCCTTTCTCGCTCTCTAAAGGAACCAATAAAAACATCTTTAAAATATAAAATAAAAATTATACCTTCTTTTCTTGTCAGCTCAGCAGGGGTGTAATCTATCTTTTGGTGTGCCGCACGATGTTAGTGATTAGTTTAGGTGTGCCATGAGATGAAAAAGTTGGAAGTCGCTGTTATTCTACAACTTTAAAAAGTTCTGGGGGTGGTAGGGGGTGGGGTGGGGGAGGGGTGTGGCCACACTCTCCAGTAAAGCTTGAAAGACTCTGGGACCTTAATTTCAATGCCAGACAGGACACTCGGTGTGTGGAACAGACAAGAGTTACTCTGGGCCCTGGCCGGTTTGGCTCAGTGGATAGAGCGTCAGCCTGTGGACTGAAGGGTCCCAGGTTCAATTCCGGCCAAGGGCACATGCCTGGGTTGTGGGCTCGATCCCCAATAGGGGGTGTGCAGGAGGCAGCCAATCAATGATTCTCTCTCATCATTGATGGTTCTATCTCTCTCTCCCTCTCCCTTCCTCTCTGAAATCAATAAAATAGATATTAAAAAAAAGAGTTACTCTGTGACGTGCAAAAATGAAACTTGAAAACGGACAGTGTTTTTGTTCAGTCTTTCCCGAGACTCAAAACCCAACCTCGTGAAAGTTCTACCTAGAAACTGGCCAGACTGGAGTTTGAATCTTGGGGAAAAAATAAACGAAAACGAAAACGATGTCCGTTTTCCAGTTTCATTTGAAAACGCTGACGACATCACCAGCTCCTCTCAAGTCAAGGGCCCGCCTGTGTGACGCCACGGGTGACTGTGCAGAGGCCCCGGGCCACGTCCTGTGGGTGCAGAGCCTCCGAATGAGCAGGCGGCAGCGATGCCGTGTCTGTGTCCACGTCCGCCTCCCTTCATCTCCCCAAAGGACGCCTCCTGGGGGGCGGCTCGGGGCAGAGGCCACAGGTGCGTGCCCCGATGCAGGTGCGTTTGCAAGGCCAGTGTCTGCTCCCCGCAGGCAGGGCGGCAGGAACCAGGACAGCAGCTGCTCATCCTTCTACAAGGAGCACCCGGCCCCTGAACGGCGCCCCGGCAGGGCGGAGGGAGGTGGTCTGTCACAGCGAAGGCGACACGGGGCTGCGGGAGCCGTTCTCCGAGTTCCTGCTGGAGCACAGCCCGCGCCCGGGGCATCGGCCGCGACCCAGGAAGGCCGCCTGGGAGACCTTTACCAGGGTGACCCCCAGAATCCAGCGGGGAACACTCCTTCATGATCCCAGAGGAGGACGGTGACATGTAACACTCCTTCATGATCCCAGAGGAGGACGGTGACATGTAACACTCCTTCATGATCCCAGAGAGGGGAATGCACAGCTTTAGGAAGCGGGAAACGTAATGCTTGGCGTCTAAGATGAGCAATGAACATGAAGAGGAAGCGGTTTCGGGAGGAAGGACTCTAGGAACTCCCTCCCTCCTGGGGCCAGGGCTGCTCCTTGCCCGCATCCCCTCCCCCCACCCCCTGGGAGCTCTCAGCCCAGGGTCTCGCTTTTCTTTCTTCAGAAAATACCGCGTTGTCACGTGCACTTGCATAGTTAGGAGTATTCACACCGGGCGTGTTCCTTTTCAGAGAACGCTGTCAGGATTTCAAAGGGAGGCCTGCCTTTTGCGATCATAGACTCTCAAGGCCTCCACATGAAGAGCGTCCATCCCAGAAAACATGTCTTTCCTACATGGAGTGTGTTTGGCCTCACATGTACCCAGTTAGTGCAGTGATAACATTGATTCCCATGTTCTGAGCTGTGAAACGGAGCCCTTTTCACAAGACTCAGTTTCCCCATCACCGGCTCCCAGTTAAGTAGAGGTGTTGGGTAATGAACGCTAAGATATCCCTTTCTCTCCTTGAGAACTGGGGGGGGGGGGGGGGGGCACGAGTAGACATCCACTTACGCCAGGAGTCATCAGCAGAACATAAAATCACAACACGTTCGTCATACTTCCTAATATTTTATGAGCAACTTTTATTGTCCTTCTCCTGCCTATAGGAGAAATATTTATGTATTAATTCTGTACCCCTAAATAAAAGCTATAAATTTCACATAAAATTAATACTGAGCATAATAAATTTCATTTCTTTCAAGATAAAGGCATGACAGTTATGTATGAAATTCACCCAAAGATAAAGATCAGTTTTCCAACCTCAAAAAGAAAAAAATATGTGAAAGGTAGCATGTTTAATTAGATGGCGTTTTAATTTATAATTTAAAACCAAGTAAATAATGATGGCTAACATTCAAAGTGATGTGAGACAGAACATGTCACATAAGAGTTTACAGCCTGGGAGACTAGCTGGGGCTCTCCCTCAAGTCTTAGACAAGCACTCCTGAGTTCTCCAAGAGCAAACACAACATTAAAAAAAGAAAATATTTTTATTGATTTCAGAGAGGAAGGGAGAGGGAGAGAGAGATAGAAACATCAATGATGAGAGAGAATCATGGATCAGCTGCCTCCTGCACGACCCCCACTGGGAATCAAGCCCACAACCCGGGCATGTGCCCTGACCAGGAATCAAACCATGACCTCCTGTTCATGGGTCAATGCTTGACCATTGGGCCACGCTGGCTGGGCACAAACACAATTTTTTTTTTAAAAATATATTTTATTGATTTTTTTTACAGAGAGGAAGGTAGAGGGATAGAGAGCTAGAAACATCGATGAGAGAGAAACATCGACCAGCTGCCTCCTGCACACCCCCCACCGGGGATGTGCCCGCAACCAATGTACATGCCCTTGACCGGAATCGAACCTGGGACCCTTCAGTCCGCAGACCGATGCTCTATCCACTGAGCCAAACCGGTTTCGGCACAAACACAATTTTTAATGTTCTCAGTTGGATGAAGAGACATCCCTATTAAGTTTTATTATCACCATGGAAATTGGATCAGAGGTTAAAATTAGAGGGTCAACTATTTTTCTTTGTCACGTGGAGTCAAATGAATATTGAACATCAGGTTCAAGTACCCAATTTGCTACTGTATTAGATGCATGATCATGACATGTCACTTTTTCGTTGTTTTTGTTGTTAATCCCCACCCAAGGATATTTTCCCATTGATTTTTAGAGAGAGTGAAAGGGAGGGGAAGAGACAGAGAGAGAAACATCATCTGAGAGAGACACATCGATTGGTTGCACCCTGACTAGGGCCAGGGATCGAGCCTGCAACCGAGGTATGAGCCCTTGGCCAGAATTGAACCCGGAGCCCCTCAATCCGCAGGCCAACACTTTATTCTTTGAGCCAAACCGGCTAGGGCAACACAAGTCACTTTTAACCTGTAAGTTCCAGTTTTGTCACATGCAAACTGATGCGAATGCTGCCTACACTGCCATGAAACGAAGTTTGAGTTGTGAGAGACTTTGTACTTAATAATAATATGCAGAAATAAATAAATTCTTATTCCATAAATGTCCGAGTTATTATACATGCATCTGTTGCTTGAGATAAATTAGCCTTTTGTAAACCATTAACGAAATCATGTTGCTTATGCATGATGCGTGGAGAGATAAATGTTGACCAAGCTGTTTCAAAGCGTAGAAAATGTGAAAATCATGGCCGTGGAGAACCATGCAATGCTGTTTGTTTATAAGAGGGGAAGCGCCTCTCACTTTATTAACATCTTTAATCCATTTGCTTCTAGTACAGCAAGGGGTGCTGGGACTTGTTTAATCCGAAGAATATGTGAAAACCCTGCCCGGGATGCCTTTTCCCTTCAACTTTCCTGTGGTAGAAACAGTGTCCAAGCAGAATTTGCAACAATGAGTCCATGCTTTGCTTCTTAAAAACTTATCCAATTGGTAGAGATGATCCAAACCTTTCTCTTCCAACATGTCCTTGAACAAGGACGGAATACACGTGATGACAACACATGAGCTTTGGTTTCTATTTCTTGGGCGTGTAAGTTAGAACTCTTTTCATTAAGCACAGAATCCCCTGTGGAAGGAGCTGCCTAGTATTTCCTTAAACACACTCCTCGTCTGTTTTCTTCTCTTCATCTCTCCTTAAGAATTATCTTCTGATTTTGATTTATCTTTTGAAGAACATCTTCAACCCAACTGTCTTCTGAATTCATGGGACCAGTGTCCTTCTTATTGGCATCTTCGAGTTCTCACTCTCCAGCTAGAAGAGTTCTGTGAGGGTTCCCGACCCATGTAAACGTTCTAGTGTACACGCTTACTCCTAACTAAGCCTCCTGCTAGTCTGCAGTTACTCGTTTCTACTTCCTCAAAACTCACACATGTCTTCTCGTTGGCTTTTACCGTCCCTGCTCTACAGGAACCTGTTCCTGCAGGTTAACATGCTTTACCTTCAGCTTCCATCCTCTGACTTACTATTTTTTTAAAAAATATATTTTTACCAATTTCAGAGAGGAAGAAGAGGGAGAGAGACAGAAACATCAATGATGAGAGAGAATCATGGATTGGCTGCTTCCTGAATGCTCCACACTGGGGATCAAACCCGCAACACGGGCTTGTGGCCTCCTGGTTCATAGGTCGATGCTCAACCACTGAGCCATGCCAGCTGGGCCATCCTCTGAATTCCTAGCAGCAGCCATCACTATTACCTGTTGATATAAGTGTGTGGTTTGATGGTAGTTGGTGACTAGATCCCTGACATGCATGAATCCTGCTTTGCCAGTTGCCTCTCTCCTGATATCATTTAAAAAGTTTATTGTTTGAGTAGAGTTGGCATACAATCTTATACTCATTACATTAGGTTCAGGTATACAATATCGTGATTTGATATTTTTATATCTTATAATGTGATCATCCCAATAGTTCTAATCATATGTCACAAGGTAAAGTTATCGTAATATTATTGACTATATTCTTCTGCCTCTTTTCACCTACCTCCCCATCCCCTCCCCTCTGGTAACCATACCTTTTGTCTCTGTTTCTATAAATCTGTTTTTGTTTTATTATTATTATTATTATTATTATTATTATTTTTAGATTCTACATTTTTAGAAACCATATGGTATTTGTTTTCTCTGCCTAACTTATTTCACTTAGCACAATACCCTCTAAATCTATCCATGTTGTAGCAAATGGCAAGATCTCATTCTTTTTATGGCTGAGTAACAGTCCATTGTGGAACTATAACGCATCTTCTTTATCTACTCATCTATCAATGGGTACCTCGGTTGCATCTTTTAACTATCATAAGTAATTCTGCAATGAACTTGGGGTGCATATATCTTTTCAGATTAGTGTTTTCATTTTCTTTGGATAAATACCGAAGAAAATAAGAAATCGGTTGTATTGCATAGATTTTTCGAGGAAATCTCCATAATGTTTTTTCCCAGGGACAGCACCAGTTTGCAGTCCCACCCATGGTGCACAAGGGTTTCATTTTCTCCGCGTTGTTTGTTGACTTTTTGATAATAGCCATTCTGACTGGTACGAGGCGGTATCTCACTGTGGTTTTGATTTGCATTTCCCCGATAATTAGTGATGAGCCCCCTTGAGCCAGGGAAACAAAAGCAAAGAGAAACAAAAGAGACTACATCTGATTAAACAGCTTCTGACAGCAGGAAGGAACTTCAGCAAAACAAAAAGGCGCCCCAGTGAATGGGAGAGTATGTTCACCCACGATAAGTTCCAGAGGGTTTGCTAGTCAAAGTAGATAAGAAACACATAGCTCCATGACAAAATCACACAACCCAATTTACAAAACGGCACAGGATAGAGAAAACCCACTTCTCCAAGGAAGATATACATGTGGCCAACAGACAGGTGAAAAGATGCTCACCATCACGAACCATCAGGAAAACGCAAATTGATGTTATCTTCTCCCTAGAATAATAGTGAGTGGGAAACAGGTTATTACTTTATTTTTAGTTAAACTAGTGCCAATGAACCCCACCTCTAAGCACGTGTTGAAACAGATCATTATATATCCCAACCCCAAAGCCTACAATCACCTCTTCTTACCACTCCAAACTCAGTAGGAAAAGTGAAAAAAAAAATCCCCCAAATCACAAAGAGATATGAAAGTTCTCAAGATGGAACCTTTCTTTGGATAAATTTCCAAAGTCACCAATGCCTCTTGTTCTCTGCCCCTGTGTTGTCTAACTTTGTGCATCTCAGGACGGTTTCCCTGCGGAGGTCTGGCTGGTCTGCATTCCCTGTGCAGCGCTGGCCACATGCACCACATCCACTGGAACGGGTGTGGCCCTTCAGCACAGCCACGTTTGCTCCACTCAGTCCCTTTCCTTACATGCCCCACTTTTCCAAGATTTCAAGAGTAGCCATGTTCACAAAATAGGCCCATGCTCCACAAGTTTAGAATGCACCGAAGGTCATTTAGCAACATGCGATCTAAACTCCAGCTCCGTTACACCAATGAAAGCCAGTGTGCTCAGAGTCCGGGGCCATTCCATTCAGGTCCCTTCTTGCTTTAGTCAGCTGCAGACTGCAGCGAAGGGTCAGAGTTGTTGGGAAAGAGTAATGAACAGGAGACACAGAGAACATGAAAAAACAAACAAACCCTCAGAGCTTCTTGGATTTTGCCTCTTGCCTACTAGTAAGTCCACGCCACTTGTCCAAAAGCCAAGATTTGTGGATTTGAACTACTTTGGGTGAAGTCTCCCGGATTGCAGAAGTCATAGGCTCTCTCAGCGTCATAGTCAACTCTGTAGGGATTTCCCAAACCTAGGGACTTGGTGGGAAGTCCAATGAGGAGTAGCATAACCTCCTGCCAAAGTCTTTTTTCTTCGAGTTTTAACCCTTTGCACTCGCTTGCTTTTTTCTCGATTCCTTTATTCTAATGCTAACCGTGTCGAGTCACACTCAACATCCGAGTGCAAAAGGTTAATTGCCTGGGTCCTGATTAATTCTCATTATAATCAACCCTTTCCGCCATCTTTTATTTTCTTTTCCTTCAGTTGCAGGGCCTCATTTTCAGAGAAAAGTATCATTCCTCCAATCACCTATATATATATATAAAAAAGCCTAAGGGACCATTATGACCCATCGACCAAATGAATGGTCGCTATGATGCGCACTGACCACCAGGGGGGCAGACACTCAATGCAGGAGCTGCCCCCTGGTGGTTAGTGCACTCCCACAGCCAACCTCCCACAGTCGGCCAACCTCCTGCAGTCCTTCCCCTTGGCTGCCCTGATCGGCCAAGATTGGGACTGGGTGAAATGACCCTGATCGGCCCCGATAGCCGGCCAGACTGAGGGACCCCACCTGTGCACGAATTCATGCACTGGGCCTCTAGTATATAAATACAGAAGAAAAAGGAAACAAGCAATAAGCCATCCAAAGCAAATCAATTTTGGTTTCTAATCTTGTGTCTTTTACCAATTTGTGTCACTATAAAGAGAGCAGGGAGTAGTCCACCATTGATTTTATAACTTGCTTTACGCACTTCAATCGACCATGAACTATATGTGAAAAAAAACATCTATTTGAGCAGTTTTCTCTGTAGGCACCCTTGCACCATTTCAGAATATCCAATCTTTGATTCCTCCTGGATTTAGGGCATCTAAGTCTCATGCTCTTCTCTCCTATTCTGACCTTTGAGAAAATCTCAAACCATTGTTCCGAAAAGAGACGCACAGTGTGAAAACAAACAAACACACAAACACAAACTAAAAGCCCTGAGGCCTGGGTGGGAAGGATGGTTGCATCAATATGTTGAATACTCAGAATTCAGGCATTTCTTATGAAAGTAGCCAAGTCCTGTTCGTCATGCCTGTTAGTGACATACTTCTGTGGAGCAGTACCGAGTTGATTCCCGAGAATGAGAGTCATTACAAAGGTCTTCTACAGACTCACAAATCATAGCACAAGGTGCCAGAGCTTCTATGGAAATATTAAAAAGTGGAAGTTTTTAGCTTAACTAACACGTATATTCTTATTTTTCTGTTTTTGAAATTGCTTTAAACATAGGAACCACTTCACGCACACAGAGAAGTAAAAGAAACAACAAAGCAAAACAAATGATGTAACCCGGTGGGTAAGAGCGTGGACCCGGGAGACCAAGGGCGTGGGTTCAGACCCAGGTCAGCCTTTGTTCACGGGGCAGCTTTGGACACTGACCGAGCCACCCTGCCTCAGCGTTTAGGCTGTGAAATCGAAAGAATGTGGTAGTTTTCTTATAGGTTGTTATGAGAATAGATTTAAAGGACTTAATGTCATTAGTGAGACTTTAATAAATAGTTAATTATACATAATATTCAGTTTTGTCAAATCTTTATATTTGGCCATACTTGCTTTATAGATTTATAGATCACTGTGTCATTTTTAAGAATTCAATATGATATGTATTTCAAGGTTCCTCATTTTTTCCTTTTTTGTTCCCCAGCGGTGATAAACTTGGCTTTTATCCTTCCCATGGCTATTATAATTTGTATCTATATACGTAAAAGGCTAAGGGACTGTCCAACCCGCCGACCGGCCAGTAGGTATGATGTGCAATGACCACCAGGGGCAGATGCTCAACGTAGGTGCTGCTGAGCTGTGGTGACTTGGCAGTGGTGGTTCTTGGGTGACTTACCTCGGAACCAGAGAGGAGGGAGCCCGATTCTGGGGTGCATCACCCAAGAACTACCCTATCACAATCCAGGACCCCGTGGGGGGTGTTGGAGAGCCAGTTTCAGCCCGATCCCTGCAGGCCAGGCTGAGGGACCTCACCTGCCTGAAGGAACCTGTTCACTCTGCAGACACCCTTTGAGCCATGACACCAGCCCAGGTGTGACTGGCCGGAGAGGGACCGCGGGAGGTTGGCTCCAGGGCGTGTCTGGCCCATCTCGTGCAGTCCCACCCTGCTGGCCACCTTCTAATTAATTTTCTTTCAATGTGCATGAATCCGTGCACCGGACACTCGTATATTTATAAAACAACAATCACTACATATATTGTTTTATGTACTAAGTTAAAAATTTCATACTTAATGCCAATTTTAATAAATTAGGGGCTAATATTTCAAAATGTGTGTTGTTTAAATCGCCTTTAAAAAGAACAATTGTGCAATTATACCTTCTAGCATACAAAATTCCAGCCTTTTATAATGTAACATATCGAATAAAAGATCAGACAAATAAATAGCCTTACATTCCTGTTCAGAGAATATGTCATATCATTCATCTGTTAAAATATGTCCCATGCATTTGTTTGTAATCTTGGTTCTCAACAAGATGAAAGATGGACTTGGGCTTAGAGGTGCACCCGAGAAGCTGATGAGGAATTGAATATTGCTACCTGTAAAAACAGATGAGTGAAATCCTATATAATAAAAGGTTAATATGCAAATTGACCAAACGGCAGAATGACTGGTTGCTATGATGTGCACTGACCACCAGGGGGCAGACACTCAATGTAGGAGCTGCCTCCTGGTGGTCAGAGCACCAAAAGCCGGGCTCATGCCTGGCAAGCATAGCGGCAGTGGCAACAGCCTCTCTTGCTTCTGTGGTAGCGCTAAGCATGTCCTATTTATGGCCAAGGCCCACAGGGCAACAGCCTAAGCTGTCAGTCGGACATCCCCTAAGGGCTCCCAGACTGCAAGAGGGCGCAGGCTGGGCTGAGAGGGCCCCCCCCCCCCCCCGAGTGCACAAATTTTGTGCACTGGGCCTCTAGTGCTATAGTAATCTTCAGGGATGACTGAGAGGGGGCAGAGGGGGAGCCATGGGAGAAGAAGAGGGAGAGGGAGAGGAGACACAGCTCCAGGGAGACCACACAGAGACATCGGAGCAAAAGGAGCTGCTGTTCCTAGTGCTGCTCAAGAATGCAGGCGAGGGACCCCCTGGGATTGGGCACACGGGGCCTGAATGGCCACCAGTGTGACTCGATGGACCGCTAGGGCTTTTTTGTTTTTGTTGAGAATGTGCTCTGTGTCCGTTCATCAAAGGCGGTGTGTTAGCCTTTCATCGTCACAAAGCATCATCTTTTCAAGCCTGGCTCTCGTGGCTTCTGTGATAAACGGCCTCTTCATCGGACGCATATGGTTTCATGTTTCTGTTTGCGAGGTCTTCTTATGTAACTTGCCCTGCATCTCATTGACTCTACTTGGCCACAGTCCTGTTAATTGACAGAAAATAGTTGCCTAATGAGGTCCTATGGATCAGACAGTGAAATCTTACAGCCAACAAAGGCATTTATTTTCTCAATGAATCCTTCATATTAAATAATTGTTCAGAATTATTTTAAAATTAAATGGTAATTTTGCTTCCTTCCATGCACACCTCCCCCCCCCCTTTTTTTCTTTCTCACATTGTTATTTTCTGAAAACTGTTTTGGACAAAGACCTATTCTAGGAAATTCAAGTGGCTAAAAAAAAGTAAGTTAGAGGAATTATGTATTCAAGTGTATTTTAATCTAGAGGGGTTAGACAAGCACGAAAAGAATGATATCTACAGCTTCAAGATGCTAAGAATTTTACCTTAGAATAAACAAACTAGTATGAGAACACAGAGAAGAGATGGAGCATGCGCAGGAATGACTAAAACATTAAGAAAGAAGTAAAATTTAAATAGTGCAGAAAAAAGCAGATAGAAATTCGATCCATGGGGGTGGAAGAGAAACGGGAACTTGCGTGGTAACCTCAGGGGAGAGGCCTCCACTGGGGCTGACGGGAGGAGTGTGGGGAAGAGCAGTCGGAGGGGGGATAAAGGCAGGTCGTGGGGAGCCCTGAGCTCCAGGGGCTGGGTTTTAGGGGGCGATGGGAGCACTCACGTGGAGAATTGGAGGAGCTGTCATGGGAGCAGACAAGCTGCAGGGAAATCTGATTTGAAAACGTTTGAAATTTTCCTTGTGTTTTTCAAATTTAGAAAATTGCATAGACGTGTGTGGCTACGGAATGTTGTCAAGAGGTCTGAGTTGCCTGCTCATTATTTTGTCATTAGTTTCCAGTTTTATTGAATTGTGGTCACATATGCAATTCTGGTCTCTCACCTTGGTTTGCATTCTCCATTGTCTCTTCAAAAATTCAATGTATGTTTTAAATGAGTCTCAATTATTCTTCCTCAGCACCTATTTTATTTTATTTTATTTTATTTTATTTTTTATTTTATTTAGCTAATCCTCACCCAACGGTATGTTTCCATTGATTTTTATAGCTAGTGGAAGGGAGGGGGAGAGACAGAAACAGTGATGTGAGAGAGACACATGGATTGGTTGCCTCCCACATGTGCCTCAACCAGGACTGGGGGTCAAGCCTGCAACCGAGGTACCTGCCCTTTGACTGATAGAACCCAGGACCCTTCAGTCCATGGGCAGACACTCTAACCACTGAGCGACCGGCTACAGCCATGCTAGTTTTTTAAAAGGATGGTGGGAATGGATTCTGAAGTCTTGAATAGCATTTGTCTCGGATAAAGATGTGTTGTCATGCCTAGAATCAGAGTGAGACCGCACGTGGCTACCAGATGGGTCTCTTTGGGACTTTTCGGAGGTACAGCATGGCATTGACAGTCGAGTCTCACTCATAACTTAGCCAGCTCTAGTTGCGCTGCCTTCTTCCTGTCTGGGGCACCGACGTATTGTATAATTTAAAGCATTATATTAAGTGTTGGTTGAAACGTCTCTCATTTCTTCCCTCCCCATCCCCTACCAAGTTTGAATTGCTCAATGAGGGATGGGGACAGGATGGTATAGGCCCGTGGTCGGCAAAATGCGGCTCGCGAGCCACATGCGGCTCTTTGGCCCCTTGAGTATGGCTCTTCCACAAAATACCACGGCCTGGGCAAGTCTGTTTTGAAGAAGTGGCGTTAGAAGAAGTTTAAGTTTAAAAAATTTGGCTCTCAAAATAAATTTCAATCGTTGTACTGTTGATATTTGGCTCTGTTGACCTATGAGTTTGCCGACCACTGGTATAGGAGACTCTCAAGCAAGTTTTGTTCAGCGAGTGCACTGCTAGCACGCAACCCGTGGAGGGACACTTTTTTGCACTGTCACAGAGCACACCGTTTTGCAGTTGAGTTGCAGGCCACTCTCTACACGTGGCTGACGTGACTGTTGCTGCCAGAAGGAAACTGCTTCTTTCCCTTTGCTGTGGCGGGAGGGTTCTCCGAACTGGGGCCTTGTTCTTTTTTAAAAACTTTATTTTTCAGTTACAGGTGACATTCCATATGACTTTACATTAGTGTCCAGTATACAGCACAGTGGTTGACACTTACATACTTTGCAAAGTGGCCTCTCTGGTAAGACTAGTACCGGGTTGGTACCACACCGAGTTATGACAGTATTGTTGGCTGTGTTCCCTAGGCTGTACTTCACATCGCGGTAACCACCAACATGCACTTCCTAAGCCCTTCGCCCTTGTCTCCCGGCCCCCAAACCGCCTCCCATCTGGCAGCCATCAGTTTGTCCTCTGTGTCTGAGCCCGTTTCTGTTTTGTTTGTTTATTTTGTTCGTTGGATTCCACATAAAAGTGACTTCATATGGGATCTGTCTTTCTCTGTCTGACTTACTTCACTCAGCATAAAACCCTCCAGTCCATCCACGCTGTCCCCGATGGTAAGATTTCATTCTTTTTATTCCATTGTATACATGTACCATATCTTTTTTTATTGTTGTTGTTCATCCTCACCTTGAATTTTTAGGGTGAGTAGAAGAGAGAGGGAAAGACAGAGAGAAACATCCATGTGAGAGAAAGACATCGATTGGTTGCCTCCTGCACACGCCCCAATCAGGGCCTGTCCAGGGGCGGAGCCTGCAACCAAGGTATGTGCTCTTGACCAGAATCAAACCTGGGACCCTTTGGTCCATAGGCCGACGCTCTATCCACTGAGCCAAACCGGCCAGGGCCGATGTACCATATCTTTATCTGATTGTCTACTGATCTGATTGTCTACTGATCGGGGCCTTGTTCTTAAAGAAAATGGAGGCTGAGGGGCCTCGTCTACCCCACAGGCCTGTCGGAAAGCTGCCCGAGCAGAGAATGTCCATCTGCACAAGGGCCTAATCAAAGGCCATTCTGACACTCACACCTGTGAGCACTTCCCTACCTATCTTCCCTCCCCTCCCTCATCTGGCTCCTACTCTCTCTCTTCATTTTGTGGAGGCCCATAGGCGGGAGAGAAAGTTTCTTGTACCATATTAAATTATAATCATTTCCCTTCACCCATAAAAACATTTTTCTTTGGCCTACTACCATGTAAATATTTACTTATTACCTGAGTCACATTCCGTGCTTTCTAGTTATGGTTACATTTGCTTGTATGTTTCTACCTTCCACGTAATCAGTGCGTATTGCATCAGCACAGCAGCACATCAGAATCTTACTGGTACAAAGATCAACATCCGTGTCGCTCAGTTAGGAGGTTTGATTACTGAAGGCGGGTTTGATCCAGTCCATTGTTCGTGTTAACTGGTCCAACAGCAAGGTCATGCGCCACTATCATGGTACAAAGCATGTCTGAAAGATTCTTTTACCACTTCAGAACCCAGGACAAGCCTCCGTAGACCACTGTCTAACGTCGCATCTGTATTTAAGGGCACAACATGGTGTGGCTTCCCCGTCGCTCTGAGGGGCTCTGTTTGGTTTTCAGCTGCTGTCACACAAAGTTCCGAGGTTACTAGAAAGTAATCATTGTAGAATCTAACACAGTTTATTTCTAATGTTTTTACTTTAACCAGTCTATAATTATTTTAGAAATTATCTGGACAATGGCCATGTAGTTAAGATTTTCATTTGACAACCAAAATCTGCATGTTGTTTCAAAAAACAAATTTTCAATTTTAATGATAATACATTTACAGGTGTAAGCATGAAGTGTTCAAACATATCTCTACAATTTAGTTGGCAAATTAAGGAATATATATATATATATATATATATATATATATATATATATATATACACACACATATATATTCTGTAAATATTTATAATTTCCACTTCCAGTATCTAATCACTGAAAAAGGTGTTTTCAACGAGAAGTAAAATATTTTATACTTGACTAGAGGCCTGGTGCATGAAATTCGTGCATGGGGGTGGGGTGTCCCTCAGCCCAGACTGCACCTTCTCCAATCTGGGACCCCTCAAGGGATGTCCGACTGCCCGTTTAGGCCCAGTACTGGTGCCTCCCAGACCCACGGCCAGGGCCTCCACGGGCAGCTGATTGTGCAGACCCATGGCCCAGGTCGCGGAGGGCAGCTGATCATGGCGGCCATGTGCAAGCACCTCCCAGACCCATGTCCCAGGTCAGGGCAGGCAGCTGATCATGGCGGCTGTGCTCCCAGACCCACGTCCCGGGTTGGGGCGGGCAGCTGATCATGCTGGCTGTGCGCGGGCACCTCCCAGACCCACGGCCCAGGTCGCGGAGGGCAGCTGATCATGGCGGCCATGTGCAAGCGCCTCGCAGACCCACGTCCCGGGTCAGGGCGGGCAGCTGATCATGGCGGCTGTGCAAAGGGCACCTCCCAGACCCATGGCCAGGTTCAGGGCTAGGAGAGGATCGGGTGGCAGGCAAAGCCGCCTCCTCGGCCAACAGGCTGGGCTGCTCGCTGCCTGCTCTCAGCGGCAGCCTTCCCTGGGACTGGGGGACTCCTGCGGGCCTGAGAGGACTGGGCGCCACCATCTTGTGTCTATGGGCGCCGCCATTTTTGTCACGGAGTGATGGTTAATTTGCATATTACTCTTTTATTAGATAGGATTCCTAACTTTCCTATAGAGCATCGTTTGGTAAAATCAAGTTTTCTTATTTCAGAAATATATATTTAACATGGAAAGTTACATTTAAATGAAAGTTAAAAATTGACCTGTGGGCCCAGCCAGTGTGGCTCCATGGTTGAGCATCAACCTGTGAACCAGGAGGTCACAGTTCAGTTCTCAGTTTGTGGGCTCAGTCTCTAGTGGGGGGCGTGCAGGAGGCAGCCGATCAATGATGCTCTCTCGTCATTGATGTTTTTTTTATCTCTCTCCGCCTCTCCCTTCCTCTCTGAAATCAATAAAGACATATTTTTAAAACATTGACCTGAGGGAAGAAAAGTATTCTTAAGACTTTTTTCACTCATGTCGTTCATAGAAATTTTTAATTTTTTTCTGTTATTAGGAAAAAAATGGGTAAATATTACAGATGATGTTGATATTAGAAACAGAAACCCATTCACTGCAATGTGTATTCTTTTAAGCTTTGACTTAGCAAGACTTCTTTGTATTTTTTTTTTTTTTAAAGCAACAAACCCTTCAGCATGTGTGTCGGACAAGAGCTGCATTCAGACCAGCACAGTGGCCACGGGGAGCCCTCTGCGTGTGGTCCCGAGGCGCGGGCCCAGGAGCAGCGGCCTGGCGCACTGGCTGCCGGCTGAGCTGGGCCAAGATGCCATCTTCCTCGGGTGCAAAGCGTGGCTCCTGCAGATCCAGGAGGAAGTTTAGTGGCGCTCAGAGGAGAAACGGGCACCCATAGGGACCTTCCTCACACATTATGTGGTGATAAGAACTTTACTTAAAAAATACAACCACAAGGAGAGGGTGCTACTGAGGAATCAGGGGACGCAGATAAGCACGGACCCTGTGCACTCACCTGGCCGCACAGCCTCCTGTGGGAAATGGATTACAGAGACCAGGGAGGGTTCACCAGCCTTTTTTTTTTTTTTTTTTTTTTTTAATATATTTTATTGGTTTTTACAGAGAGGAAGGGAGAGGCATAGAGAGTTAGAAACATTGCTGAGAGAGAAACATCGATCAGCTGCCTCCTGCATGCCCCCCACTGGGGATGTGCCTGCAACCAAGGTACATGCCCTTGACCGGAATCGAACCTGGGACCCTTCAATCCGCAGGCCGACGCTCTATCTCCACTGAGCCAAACTGGTTAAGGGTTCCCCAGCCTTGACAGGCTTTTGGAGAAATGTGTGCACACATGTGCGTGTACACACACACACACACACACACACACACACACACACACTTCCTCTCACAGTGGAAATACTGTCCTTGTGTTGGTACCCAGTTTTATCCTATTGTTTTTGAAAGCCAGGATGTGAGTCATCCTAAAAATAGTTTTCCCCATATAAAATGTCTGAATAAAAATAGTGTGTTGTTGTAGTATTCAGGAAAGTCTAAAGACCCTGTGTGTGTGTGTGTGTGTGTGTGTGTGTGTGTGTGTGTGTGTGTGTCTACACTCGGCAGCCTCATAACGTTGCTGAAGAGTCACCAGGCAGTAGGTGGAGAAATCACTCAATGGCTTGAGATATTAAGGACACAAAGAATCAATTGGTTCTCAGATATAATGGTTATCGGCATTCAATGTCTTTTCTATTGGCAACTGAACCTGGTTTGCTTTATTTTATGTCAGACCTTTTAGTACTGGTAAGAATAACCTAGTCAGGTTTTAAACTGATTTTCTATTTCTTTCTCTTTTGATGTATAAGAAATGTTGCATGCTTTAAGTGAACCAACATTCCACTGGGGAACATGTCTGTATGTAACGTATCTCACTGTTATCGTGTGTTATACACTTTTGTAATGATTCTTTACTTTCAACACTTTTTAAATATAGGAGGAAAGACTTTATGGCAAAAAAAAAAAAAGCAAAGAAATTACATGAGAAATTGCTGATGTTTGTGAGTTCTTATTTTTGTGTTGCTTTACTTTTTTTGTGTTTTATTTTATTATTTTTTAAGTGTGTTTGTTATCATTGACAGTATTACAGATGTCCCCTATTTTCCCCCACTCCCCCCTGCACCCAGCCCGCCACCCCCAGGCCTTCCCCACACTATGGTCTGTGTCCCCGGCTGTGCATCCATGCGCACAAGTTCTCTGTTAAATGAGATTGTACTTACTTTTCCATGATCGCAATGGAAGGTGTTGGCCCTTTCACTCTGAATTCATCGATCCTGTTCCCCGGAAGTCTGAATCCGTTAGACACCATGTCCATGTGCTTGGAGTTTTCATAAAGCTCCTCATCTCACAGCAGGAATTGTCATTTTTCTCAGAAAGACTCTACTCAGCAAAGCTAAGGAAAACGTTGACGTCATTAAGTTCTGAGAGTGTTGGCAACGAGGCACATCTTACTTTTAATGACTAAGGGTTCTAGTCTCGCCGTATTTCCAATGAGGTCCAAAGTGACCAACCCCGCAGTCTCCTTCAGAACCCGTTGAAGGGGTTTGAAGAGGATGCTCACTCATCGGAACAGCATGAGCCGTGTTCGCAGCGGCAGTGCAGTTCCAGAGCACACGGAATGTTTGAGACGAACGTTCTTGAGATCGAACTTTTTCAACGATTCTGATGATCGCACCAGGTCATGCTCTTCCCGCCGTTTTTCTCCGACCCCCTCACCAGGGAAGTGTCCCCTCATGATTCCTTTCTAGTGCAATTCAATGTTCAGAAACAGGAAGTGAAGCAAGCTCTGTTATGTATTAGAAGAACGGAGAGTTTTCCCTGCCATCCTCCCTGTGCAAATGGTGGTGGATATTCATTAAGTTACAGTATGCATTAAGCTAGGGAGTTTAGCTTGACGTTAATGCAGTCACTTAAAATGACTTGTCAAAGACGCTGTCTTATAACTGTACCAAGCTTTAATTCTATTTCCCGTCTGCTGTGCTACAGAGACCTCAGTTCTTCTTGAAGGAAAGATTTCAAACAAGAACGGGGGACAGGGGTGGGGTGGAGACCTTTTTTCTGCCCTGAGCCATTTGGATCTTTATAACATCACCCGTGGGCCATACAGAGCTATCAACGTAAACATGAGCCTGCTGCGTTTGGCCAAACATTTAATTATCTCACCCCGAAGGCCTCGCCTCGGCAGGGCCAGGCCGAAGGATTTTAAGGGCCTCATACGGCCCGAGGCCTGGATGTTCCCGGCCCCTGATCGAGAGACAAAGTGCAGGAACGCAGCGGAAGGTACTGGCCGCAGCAAACACACTCAGGGCAGGAAACAAGGACACAGAAGCCAAAGGAGAGCGGGCGGGCTGCTCTGGCTCATGGGCGTCGGGGCAAAGGGGGCCTTGGAGGCAGGGTCGGGGGGCCTGGGACGAGCTGCCGCTGCCCGTTGCTCCCCGGTTGCCGGTCTCCTGGGGCCCCTCAGAGGGGGAGAGGGAATCGTAGGGGTGTGCTCCCCTGTGTGTGGGGGGAGCTCACTGGTCCTTTATGCTGAGCGAATCTCTCTTTCTCTTGCAGGTGGGAGTCCTGGGGGCGCTCTCGGGAGGGGTCTCAGTAGGACATCCATCAGCTTCCAGGGGTGCTCTTTCAGGGTCGTGGTCTCCACTGATTGGTCGGCACCGGGACAGGGTTTCATTCGTCAGCGCAGCTGGTCCTGAGGCAGCCACGGGTCACCGGTCTGGTTTTGCTGCTTTTCTGGGCCTGGAGCTGAAATGCAGCCGAGGCCCTCAATGTTATCTCCAGGGAGGAAAAGGTCGGGTGGGGGGGTCTCAACCGCATGACAGGGGCATGGAAAGGCCACCCAGCATGACCTGCTCGGAGGAAAGGTCACCCTGGGGCGAGGTCCTCGCTTTCCCAGCTCTGCCCCTTCCAGGCCTGGGGGCTTCCCCCTGGTGACCATCTGACCTGCCCCTCGTCCTTGCTCCGCTCACGGCTGTCTAACTGTCCATAACACAAGTTTTGTTTTGGTTTTTTAACAAAAATCTAATTGAAGACTGTTTGAAGTAGGCAATACCTTATGTCATAGACAATATAAATATAATTGGGGGTGCCTTATTAGGATCCTATCTTCCTTATAAAAATCTGCATTACATTTTTGAATGTTAAAATATTTTAATTTTGTGTTTTCTTGTGTTGAAATGCTGACCACATTTAGACTGAAAGGAAATATGCTCACGTGTGGTAGAAAAATATTCCCTGCATTTACTGAACCATAGTGCATTTCAGGTTTTGTATTTCTTAGATAAGTGTGCTCCTACATTTTAATGGATTAGCCTAAAAGGCAAAATTTGAAAGTTTAAACTTTACTTTTTTCTATACGGCAGAATGGGAGTTAGTAATTATTTAAAGTCTGTGTGGAGCCTAGGAGCTGGGAGGGAAGCTGGTCAGGTGGGGGACTGCTAGAGTGGGGTGGCTGAGGGTGGCGCTGATGGCATCGAAGGCCTTCCTACACGCCTCGCATGGAGAGCATTCCCATGTGGTGTGTGGGTTGCTGTGCCTGGTATTGGTTTGGACCCTAAGTGTTAATATGAATAAAAATCCAAAAGTTAGCTGGCGTGTACATTGTCAGTGTGTTTTTGGCAGACCCAGTGTTAAAGAATCGCATTACTTTTTAATGTTTTTTGTTACATTCACATAATGTGTTGATTCTAAATTTTATATCATTGCAACCCAGGACCGCGCATCGATGGGTGAAGGAGTCTGGAGTTAGGCCTGGAACTGCGTCTCTGCCTTCAGTCCGCCTGCACTGACTCGATGGGGCCATTTGCAGTTGGTATTGATGGCGTTGCCATCTGTATTTTCACGAGCAAAGCACGTCTTCCCGTCTTCCTCCCGGCGGCCTGACTGTGCGGCGACCCTCACCCTCGAATGCCCAGAGCAGACGTCCTCACAGTCTGTCTCGGCATTTCAGCGCCAGATGTAAAACCTCGACGGGAGCATCTGTGTTCCAATCTAACGGGCTGTCTTTCGGCGATTGCAAAATCTCTCCTCGTGCACTTAGAGTCATAAAGTATAAACCGAAACATCCGCGAGTCGCCTCCGTGCTGTGTTAAGCCGTGCTGTGTTGGTAGGGCGGGGCTGCACCCAGAACCCTGGTCCTCGTCCTGTCTCAGTCCCTGTGACTTTAAATGGTGACCAGCTCTCTTGTCCAGGCGCCCAGAACCCTGGCCAGGCACTGAGTGTCCTTGGTCCCCGCGCAGCAGACAGGATAGCAGATGGGCTAATGGCCGCCCAGGCTCCAGCCCGAGGACCTCCGTGCAAATCCTGGGCCTGTTTCCTCTTCGTCTCTTGGAAAGTTCTAGAAAATACGTAACTATATTGTGCCTTATTTATTTATTTATTTATTTTTAATACATTTTTATCAATTTCAGAGAGGAAGGGAGAGGGAGAGAGAGAGAGAAACATCAATGATGAGAAATAATCATTGATCGGCTGCCTCCTGCACCCCCCGCCCCCCCCCCCCCCCCCCCCGCCGTCCTCCCGGGATCAAGCCTGCAACCCGGGCATGTGCTCTTGACTGGGAGTTCAACTATGACCTCCTGGTTCTTAGGTCGATGCTCAACCACTGAGCCACACCGGCTGACCACTGTGCCTTCTTTTCTGCACCGATGAAAGGAAGATCATAGCATTGCACTCCCTGTACAGGCCCCTGTGAGGACGGGTGGGATTAGTGGGTGTGAGATGCTTGGAGTCGCTCTGGTCTACGGCAGCCCTACCCACAATGGCAGCTGCTAGGCCAGGTATGAGCCACATATGAGCCCTTGGTAACGTGAGAACAAGGTAGGGAATGGGATTGTGATGTCAGAGAAACTGGGAGGCTTATGTTGTAAAGTACTTAGAAGAGCATTGGTATGTAGGACCCATTAAGTGAGCGTATTCATCTAAACCAGTGGTCGGCAAACTCATTAGTCCCAGAGCCAAATATCAACAGGACAGCGATTGAAATGTCTTTTGAGAGCCAAGTTTTTTAAACTTAAACTTCTTCTAACGCCACTTCTTCAAAATAGACTCACCCAGGCCATGGTATTTTGTGGAAGAGCCACACTCAGGGGGCCAAAGAGCCGCATGTGGCTCGCAAGCCGCAGTTTGCCGACCACTGACCTAAACTTATCTTAGTTCACAGATTTGCAGACTATTTTTATTGAAGAATACTGGGCCTATAACATTATACTGGTTCTTGCTGTGCAACGCAGTGAGTCTATGTGTGTACATATTGCAAAGGGGTCACAACAGCAAGTGAAGTTAATCTCTGTTGCCATCCCTGGTTGCAAAAGCTTTTTTATAATTACAACTACGTTTAGATTCCTGTTGATTCATGTGCTTTCTAACCACATGAGCACATGCGGAATGGCACAGGAGTGGCCACTGGATTTGGTTTTTGTAACTCTGTCGGGAAGGCCCCTCCGCGTTTCCCGGTCCAGGTTTGTGATGCAGGGAATGCTTCTCGCCAGGCACGTCTGGCCGAGCGCTGGCCGCTCCCCTGCGTCCCAGGAGTGACCGTGGGCGAGTGAACGAAGCTCCGTGCATGCAGTTCCTTCATCTGCAGAATGGAGGCGCACCGCCTGGGGAAGGTGCTGGAAGATTAAAGATATATTTAGAAAACGTAGCGTCCTGTCAGGCACTAGGGTGCCACTAACCAAGTGGGTTAGCTTTCCCTGATTCGCTTCCTCTCTGTCCAAATCCTCACTCACCGTCCGGTGGGCCTCAGCTCTCTCCTGCTCTTCCATCGCCGTTCCTCTTCCTACCCGGTCAGACGGGCGACCTGCGCAGTGCGAACCGTGGTGGCACAAAACGCACTGCGTCCTGTTATTACCTTAAAACTGGCGTTCACGACTGCTCTGCTGTGACTATCATCATGCCTGACCTCTGACCATCTGCTTTTCTTTAAACGCTCTCTCACTCCTTCTCTTGTGTGACTTCAGCTAGCATCTCTCCACTCTTGGGCTTGACATTTCAGTCTTCCGAGTCTCCTTCTCTCACTGTTTTCATAATTAAAATCTTGCAAAAGATCCCAGCTCTTCCGAGACAGTTCGTATTTAACTGGTTCCCTTCTGTCTATCCTAGTGGGATGATTTCTGGGGAGAACTTTAGTGACATCATGCAGTGTTCTCGCAAGTAAATGCTCCTTCGTTTTCGGTAAAAATCCTGCCCTCACTGTAGATTCTCTTGTTCTCGAACTTCCAAGTTCATGGCGGAGGACCTCACATCCTTGGGGTCCTCCTTATCCAAATCGCTTTTCTTTTTCTCTACTTCAGCACACACCCCATTTCTCCTTTAAATCCCGGTAAAAGTGGAATAATTTTTTTAAATTAATGTTTATTGTGGAGATTATTACAGACGTTCCTCTTCCCTCCCCCCCCCACCATAGCTCCCCTCCACCTGGTTCCCACCCCGCCGCAGGCCTTCGCCACCCTATTGGCTGTGTCCGTAGGTAATGCATCCACGATCTTTGTCTAATCTCTTCCCACACCCCGTTTCTTCTGAGAATTGTCAGTCCCCTCCCTTTTCCATGCCCCTGCTTCTATTCCATTCACTAGTTTATTCTGTTCATCAGATTTTTTTATTCATTTGATTTTTAGATTCAATTGCTGATAGACACGTATTTGTTGCCACTTTGTTGTTCATATTTTTTATCTTTACCTTTTTCTTCTTCTTCCTCTTCTTAAAGAACACCTTTCAGCATGGGAATAATTCTTAAGTTCACTTAATTATTCATTTTGAATAGTAAGAATATAAATATTATTTTAATTTATATTATTGAATATTATTAATACTGTTTTAAAAACCTAGCAATATAAAACCCAACAATTTTTTATTCCTTCCAATCTAGTAAATTCTAACTTGAGGCATAATCATTATGACATCATTTTACCATGTCTTAGAAACTGTTATCAAGTATAAATGTGCATAGACATATTTATAATAATGTAAGGGCCATTGTTTTTAAGCAAAAATAAGCCGTTATTTTAATATACATGAAAAGCCGCACATACAGAAGGAAACATGTGTGTTTGCTTAATTTACTGGGCAAACCGTGGCTGGGAAAGTGTCACATGATCCGTGACCCCTTTAAAAGGGGGAGTGATTCCAATGTGATGAGACAAGGAAGGGCGTGGGGTATGGGGCGTGGGGCGGGGTGGGAAGGGCGGGTTTCAGAACCTTATTCGCGTGGCCTTCGTCGTGCTCGCTCATCTTGGTGAATGCTGCTGTGACAGGTCCGTGCCTGGGACAGCTGGGCTGGCTGAACCCAGCTGCTCAGAGGAAAGCAGTGTGACTGTTGTCCTCCAGCCAATGTCCCAGCTCCCCACTGTGCCGGGCGGGAGCTGCTCCTCTGGAAGTGACTTAGTGCAAAGATCGGCTGCTCGTTGCTAAGGAAACGCCCAAGCCTGAGCAGGGAGGCCATGTGCTGGGTTCAAACTGCTTGCACAGTCGGTGTCCATGGGGGCTCACTCCCTTTAACCCGACCAGCGCGTTCTAATCCTGGTGGAAACTAAGGTCTCGATGACATGGGTACATTGAATTTTATTTTATTCATTTTATTTTATTATTTTTAATATATTTTTTATTGATTTTTTTACAGAGAAGAAGGGAGAGGGATAGAGAGTTAGAAACATCGATGAGAGAGAAACATCGATCAGCTGCCTCCTGCACACCTCCTAATGGGGATGTGCCCACAACCAAGGTACATGCCCTTGACTGGAATCGAACCTGGGACCCTTCAGTCCACAGGCCGACACTCTATCCACTGAGCCACACTGGTCAGGGCGGTACATTTGAATTTTAATCTCATGGTTTTTGTTTCTGAAACATTGTATTGATCGATGTGTAATATCTAACAGCAAAGGATATATATATATATTTTAAGTATTTTTTCCCAGTAGTAAATTTAGTGATGATATAGAATGCAAATTACAATTCCAGGCTTCCTTAAAGCGGGGTCAGTGTCGAGTTTACATGGACAAACTGAACACAGTCTTGGCTGAGATGCTTTTGACAGCTGTAACTCTACCAGCACATTCCCACAAGGGAGCGAACGCTAGAGCAGCTGCATGATCAAGTGCTGCTGTTTTAATCCCTCCTTTATCTCTTCTAAATATTAAGAAGGAATATGCAGCACCATATCTGAAAGTTATTTTCAAAATATCCTATATTATTTTAGAATCTATCAACTTTTCTTTTTATTTTGGCCCCCAAAAGTATTCTAAACTTGCTTTGGAATTATTTCATTTCTGATCTCATTCTCTCTCTCTCTCTCTCTCTCTCTCTCTCTCTCTCTCTCTCTCCCCCCCACCCCCTTCTTGTGTTCTCAAACTTTTGGGTAATTATAGGTCCCTTGGAAAAACTAATGAATGTTATTGACTCTTTCTCCTAAAAAAAAAATGCTGCAAATTATCTCCTGTCCTAAAGCCCACTCATGGTGCTACATTATGAATCCTTGCTTCTTCATCTCACTCTTCTTTCTCATCCGTGTACCTAAATGCATAGGAGAAGAAAACATTATAAACCACAGTGTGAAGGGGCGTGGAAGTCATGTTCATGGGAATTGACTTGGAAACTGCCTTTTAAGGGCTTCTGTTACAGTCCGGGGGCCAAGTTTCACATGTGTATTTACACCGTCATGGAACACAGTATTGGGGGTAAGTTTCACATGTATATTACACCGTCACGGAACACAGTATTGGGGGCAAGTCTCACATGTATATTACACCGTCACGGAACACAGTATTGGGGGTAAGTCTCACATGTATATTACACCGTCACGGAACACAGTATTGGGGGCAAGTCTCACATGTATGTTTACACCGTCACGGAACACAGTATTGGGGGTAAGTTTCACATGTGTGTTTATACTGTCATGGAACACAGTATTGGGGTTAAGGAAAAAGAAGAAAGTCCGCTTCCCATTCCATTTCGTGAACAAGGCTATTGCATTTGTGCAATTGGCACTTTCTTCGCGATAGCCAGCGTGGTGGGGTAACTGCCGCAGTAACACCCTCCCTGTCTCCTCCCTCCAGCCTTGGGAGCCTCGCACCCACCTAGGAGCTACTTTAGCTGCTGAATTCCTAACTTCCTTCGTTTTTATTATGCGTAGCGTGCTGGTTTCCCTTTTCATATAAACGTTAATGTGTTTATTGTAGGGATCCTCAGGATACGCTTTTAGAATTACAGTGCTTTGCAGATCTCTTTTTTAAAAAAAATAGATTTTATTGATATTTTACAGAGAGGAAGGGAGAGGGATAGAGAGTTAGAAACATCGATCAGCTGCCCCCTGCACACCCCCTCCTGGGGATGTGCCCGCAACCAAGGTACATGCCCTTGACCGGAATCGAACCTGGGACCTTTCAGTCTGCAGGCCGACGCTCTATCCACTAAACCACACCGCTTAGGGTGCTTTCCAGGTCTCTTGGCGAACAGCGAGCCCGCAGAACAGACTGCAATGCCGCTCAGACAGGACACTGACGGCGACGGAGGGGGAGCCGATCTCCGCAGCTCCTGGACCTGCGAGCGGCACAGACGGTGAGAATCCTGCAGCTCTTTCCTGAAACGGCATCACCAAAGCTCTAGGTTTCACTCTCCAAGAGAGGCCCCGCCAAGCTTCCTCGCGGGGTATTTATGCTTTCAAACGCAGTTATAACATACTTACAGTTTTCAAGCCAAATCGTATTTTAAAGTTACACACGAATGGACTGTAACGTGTAGACTTCGCAAGAGCAGGAGAAAGCAGACCTGGTGACCGTGCTGAAGGCCTGCGGCGCTGACTAAGGGGCAGACCTGGAGTGGGAGCCGCATTGGTGCTGAGGAAGCCAGCACGCGTGCCTGTAGCGTGCACGCAACTTACCTTAGTGATCATCGTCTTTGTTATTCTCACCTGAGGATATTCCTCCCCCCCCCCCCCCCCCCCGCCCATTGCTCATTAGAGAGAGTGGGAGGGAGGGAGGGAGAAAGGGAGGGGAGGGAGAGAGAGAAAGAGAGAGAAACATCGATTTGAGAGAGACACATTGATTGCTTGTCTCCCGAATGAGCCCGACCTGGGCCAAGAATAGAACCTGCAACCTAGGAGCATACCCTTGTCTGGGAACTGAACCCTTGACCCTTTGATGCATGGCCACACCCTAACCACTGAGCAACACCACCGGCCAAGGGTGAGCATCATTATTTTTAGCATATAAAATGCTTAAATAGATTATTGTTAACATTTACAATTATATTAAGTTTTATAAAAATTTCGAGCTAGCGTTACACTGACCACTGTCACATTAAACTGAAAAGAGTATGAGCTAATGTTAGAAGGATTTGCGAATGAACTTCTGGCATGCAAAGGTTCGCTATGCACGCACCCATTCACTGCTGCGGAGTGTAACCACTGACCCTCACACACATGACCGAACTGCTCTTCATTCCGCGTAGGTACACCCGGAATGGCAATCCCCGCCTGGCAGTGCCCTGCGTGAAGAGAAGATGAGTTCATATAAAGGAGATAGCTGAGGAAGAGCTTGGCATGTAGGGGTGTCATAACTAATCTTTATTGATGTAGCACGAGGTGCCCAGCGAAACACATAATACACAGCGGCTGTTTCACAATCCTCAAACTGTGTGCATTCCCAAGCCCCCACTTCTCAGTGCCACACTGGACGCTGCAATGATCTTCACTGACTCAGTTTCTACCGAGTCCTAAATGTTGGTGTGGTGGCCTTTTTGCCGAGGAGCCAAGGAAACAGATAAAAGGAGCTCAGTGACGGGGCTCAGGGAGAAGGGACAGAACCAGGGTTCGGACGCTCGCCTTTCTGACTCCGAGCCCTGAGCAGCTCAGCGTTTTGTTATGACCCAGCCCTTCTTTACAGCTTCTCCCTGCATCCCCCTCTCCGTTCAGTGCTTTTCCTTCTATTTTCGTTTCCACACACAGTCATTTCTTTCCTTCTGTGTTGTTTGTTCCAGTTCAGTTACTGGGGACGCCTCCGCGTATAGGTTCACAAAGGGATCCTGTGCTATAAAGCCCCTCTAGCCAATCAGTGACTGTAAAAAAGGTATATTTTTATTGACTTCAAGAGGAAGGGAGAGGAAGCAGGAGAGAGAAACATCCATGACGAGAGAGAATCACGGATCGGCTGCCTCCTGCACGCCCCACACTGGGGATCAAGCCTGCAACCTGGACATGCGCCCTGACCGGGAATCCAACCCTGACCACCTGGTTCCTATGTCGATGCTCATGGTATCAATGACTTTTATTAGATTTATTAAGATTTTATTCATCTAACAGTTCAACTGTTTTTCTGACAGACACGCTGTGTTATCTCTTAACCGAAAGCAATCACTCTAGGTAATGGATCCCGTGGATTGGAAAACATGAAATGATAATATGGCCCTAGGTGGTACTGTAAGTTTCAGAGCTACCTTATCGTTTCTTTTCACGTAGAAGAGAACAGTATCCAATTAATCACATGACTGGCTGTTACCTTTACTACTTAGTGAGTGCTCACCCTCCCCGTGCCCGCGAGAAGATTACAGAGAATAACAGTCCTGACACTCGCTGAGCTGCTGCTTCTCGGAAGGAGAATAAATCCTGGAATGTCTTGGAGATCTGGAATGCTGATGAAAGCTTTCATCTATTTTGGCTTAAACACGGGAAACTAAGAAATCATTTTCTTCTACAGTTCAGCATCTGTGCTTTAATTCTCCTCCCTGTTGCTTTTATTTCTCTGTCAGTAAAAACAATAATGTTTCACCGTGAAATGACCCGGCCTTATCCTTGGAGAAATCTAAGTGGCGTCTTCCGTGGGATTCTCGGATCTCAGTGCCTGTGGTCGAACCTGGCAGGGTTCCTCCAGCCTGACCTACTAACCCCGCTTGGTGCCGCTTTTCCTATGTATTTAGAGACGTGGCTCCTCGCTGAGCCGGCAGCTGCCTCCTTCCTGCGAATGTGTGCGTGGACACATTGCTTTTGGCTGAACACACACCATGCTGGCCTCCCATACTTTTCCTCCTCTGACTCCCCGTGTGCGCAAACATCACCTCTTCCTTTAACACATGAGCTAAGCTCGAATGGAAGGTGTGTAGGCAAAGACCCTGTGTACACTGGGTCCAGGAGCAGGGGGCGATGCTAGAATTCAGACCTGGGCCTCCATTTCTAGAACAGTGTGTAGGGAACACTATGGGTACCGTCTTTTCTCTTTTTAAAATTTATCTTTATTGTCGAAAGTGTTACAGATGGCCCCCTTCCGTCTTCCCTCATTGACCCCCTCTACCCTTTTCCCGCTCCCACCCCAGGCCTTCACCCCAATATTGTCTGTGTCCACGGGTGATGCATATATGCATACAAGTTCTTTGGTTAATCTTTTCCCCTGCCCCCCACCCCTGCTTTCCCTCTGAGGTTCGACAGTCTTTTAGATGCTTCTATGTCTATGGGTCTATTTTGTTCTTTAGATAATTTTGTTCATTAGATTCCACAAGTGAGCGAGATCATGGGATACTTGTCTTCCTCTGCCTGGCTTATTTCACTTAGCATGATGCTCTCCAGGTCCCTCCATGCTGCCTCAAATGGTGAGAGATCCTCCTTTTTCACTGCTGCATAGTATTCCACAGTGTACAAGCTTTTTATCCACTCGTCTGCTGATGGGCACCATCTCTTTTCCTTTCAGTTTTGGCCTGTGCATCTGGTCCTGCCTGCTAGGAAGGGCTGCTAAGTGTATAATCCAATCCGTTACCACTTGCAGACATACCTCAGGAGCGACTGTTAATGAAAAGTCCACACTCACAGGGAGAGGCTACGAAACACGAGTTTATCACCGTACAACTTTTTGGTAATACTTTCGCCAGAGAAGAAACAGACATGCTCCGAGAAAATGAAAGACCCCAGAGACAGTGAGTCGGATGTGGAGCAAGACTAACTTCCAATTTAAATGCAAAATCAGCCTTCAGCATTTAAATCAATTATAGACACACAGATCCCTTCAATGTTCATCAGTCCATATCAAATTTACATAATTAGATTAAATTTTCTGTCTTTCCCAGCTGGTGTGGCTCAGTAATTGAGCATCAACCTATAAATTAGGAGGTCAGGGTTCGATTCCTGGACAGGGCACATGCCCGGATTTCAGGCTCCATCCCCAGTGTGGGGTGTGCAGGAGGCAGCCGATCCATGATTCTCTCTCATCATTGATGTTTCTATCTCTCTACTTCTCCCTTCCTCTCTGAAATCAATAAAAATATTTTTTAAAGCCCTGACCGGTTTGGCTCAGTGGATAGAGCGTTGGCCTGTGGACTGAAGGGTCCCAGGTTCCATTCCGGTCAAGGGCATGTGCCTTGGTTGCGGGCACATCCCCAGTAGGAGGTGTGCAGGAGGCAGCTGATCGATGTTTCTGACTCTCTATCCATTTCCCTTCTTCTTTGTAAGTAAATCAATAAAATATATTAAAAAATATTTTTTAAAAAAATGTCTATCTTGAATGGGTTTCTGAAAGTGACCTGGGTGGGAACATGAGGAACAGAGAGAGTTCTCTGTCGTTACACTGGATCACGCATCGCTCTGAAGCGAGACTCCCCATGCCTGGTAGCCTCAGGGACGTGTTGGGTGTTGAGGGATGAAAACATTAAAACTAGACCATCTACTCCGGGTCGTTCTGGAACAGCATCCTGACTCTTTGCAGATTTCTTGCCTTAATCCAGGGAAGCGTGTGCTCCTATTTGATAATGGGGCTGGTGGTTCCTATTGATTTGTGTTGTTATCGTTACGAGGGGAGATGAGTGGTTTAGAGTATAAATTTCTTCACCCAGTGGGTTTGCCATCTGAGCCTTTCTTTTCAGTGTTTCTGGTCTGTAAGTCCCTCCGAAGGGTGACCTGCTGGCATCGGTGTGAGATGCTGAGAAAAGGCTGGGCGGTGAGCCGCCCAGGCTTTGCTCCAGGCGGTGCTGCGGCTCATTCACAGAGTGTAGTCCCTGGACCAGTCGCGTCCGAACCACCTGGGAATTTTGTCCAAATGCACGTTCTCTGGTTTCCCCGGGCAGGCTGGCCAGGAGCCCTGGGGCCGGGCCGGTGGTCAGCGTCTTCACGGGCTGTCCCAGGGACGCGGTTGCACACGGTGTTGAGAGCCTTTGCTCATCTCATCGACGTCTTCCCACATCTCTGACCCCTTTGGCCGTTGGTGAAGCCTGCGGATCTTCTGTGAGAACAACATTCTTAAAACCCAAGATGAAATACATAGATTGCCAGGGAAGCAGGCAATATTTAATTTCCATTATCCAAATACTAAAAAACACACACTTGTGATGCAGTAACACATGGGTTTCTTTACGAACCCACTTAACTAACAAGATCCAGGGGGAGTCTACTAACCATCATCGATATAAAATGTTGGTGATCAAGGAAGTTCCTCCCAGATCCGGGCCACCAGCACAGCGGTCTGTGACTGCCACTGTGGTTTATACCGGTGACAGGTTCCGGATGTTACTGACGCTGTTGTGGCTTATGCCTGCATTCACCATTCACGGAGACCTTGCATTCCACCAGCAGCTAGAGACACTAAAATGATGAGTTGTCTTTGTGTCTGAATTCATGCCTCCCTTGAATTCTCCCCACCAGCCCCTGGGGAAAGGAAGCCTGACCAGATGGTAACGTCGGCCCCCCTAAAAGATGCTTCTCTTGTCGTCGCATTGTGACACGACCTCGGAGGCCGGATGTGAATCAGACGCGTCCTGGAGCCACAGAAGAACTGGTTCTCCTCGGAGCACCATGTGGCCTTGCACCTGGGACAGGGAAGGGGGCCGGCCTGGTCGTCTCCTGGGAATGAGCAGCAGGGCTGCGTGTTCCTGCTTCATCACTGCCTTCAGAGCCGTGACGCCGGGACCGTCGGGAACGTGCTCGGCAGAGCCTGGCCACCACTTCGTCCAGTAACTGACGCTCCGAATGCTTTCAATCCTCCAAGAAGCGAAGGTTTGTGACGGTTCTCCTTCCGGCATCACGGCCAGCGCCACGTGAGAAACGGCTCCGCAGAGATCCTGTGAACAGGCGGAGGTCCCGGAGCACAGCGCGGGGCCTCGACTTCCCTGCACGTCCCGGTCCCGGCCTGCGTCCTGCGGGTTGCGGAGGCAGGGAGCCCCGGGACCTGGCCGGCCGCCGTGGAGATGTGAGTGTGATCCGAGTGGAATGAGAGAACAAAGCAAACAGAGAAAAGGGTGCTTTCCATTTCAGCCGCTGAGGGCAAAGAACTCAGACAGGAAAGGATCAGCGTCTAAAGGATGAGTTTATTATCATCGTGGGACAGAAGGGGCAGCAGACTGTCCCAAACGGAAGGGGTCCCTGTTGTGTGGATGGGACACTGGGAACAGGAACGGTGGCCCACGTGTTGTTTTAAAACCGCGTCTCTGCCTTTCAGCTCCTCTTCTTTGACTTCTCTCCCCAAACTCTGATTACCCAAGGGCGGTCACCGGTCTCTACGGGGCTTTCTTAGTGGATATCTCCCTCTATCTGGTCTCCTTGCGAGGAACCGTTTGCTACTGTTTCTGCCATCCAACACTGACCTTGATGCTTAGCCTTAACTTGTATAATTTGAAAAGTGTGACATTGACATCCATTTCACAGGCGCCATTTTATGGAATCAGGCGATGATTACATCTGCCCTCCTGCTTCAAATGCGTCTACATGCACAATAGATGAGGGGAGGGGAACAGCTTTTTACTGAGCGACTCCTATGTGCCACGCACTCATCCTGCAGAGGAAGACGTAGAACACAGACAAGCAGGTGACAGCCGCCTGAGCAGGTGGAGCGGAGGCGTTACAGCTACTCAGGGCGTCAGAGGCTGCAGGGACCAGGGAGGACCCCTGGGCAGCTCAGTGGGGCGTCGATGACTGCAAAAGGGGAGGAGGAGCAGGAACGAACCGGCGTACGTGGGTGGGAGTGGGAGCCCCACAATGGACTAGTTACTAACGACAGGACAGGAGCACAGGCACGGCCGACATTGTAGGCTTTGCCTCCAGCTCCCCCGGAGCCCCAGCGGCACTGCTATGGGCGCAGGGAAACGGGACGGCGGAAACCCAGTAACAGCCTGAGAAGGAGAAAGAGGCCAAGGTCAGAGAAGACTGTGGAAGACAAATCGAAGTAGCGGAAACATTTAAGAAGCACTTACAGTTATATGGTGGAAATGTCTGGGTCTTCAGGAGGCCAGAGACGGTCTTTCTAACGGGGGTCTGAGGAGAGAGGGTTTACAGGGAATTGTGAAACAGCAGAAGAGTCGTTTCATTACTTCCCTGGAAAGGGAAGCTGAGGGTTCGAATGGTGCTTCAGCGCCAGGAGGTGGCCCCAGGGCGTGGTTTGGAATCCATGGATCTATTAAATCCTGCAGCCATGTGCAAAATCCTACACCCAGCACGTCACACTCATAGGCTGACACGGGCCAAATAAACGAGGAGTAAATGGAAGTGGCCGCAAAAAACCAAAAGCTTCAGTTTTCATAGAAACGTAGGTTTATTTAGATAGAGACATGCTGAATACAAAGGGCTGAAATGAATGAGTCATCGTTAACATAAAATAATAGAACATTTTAATAAAAATTAATATTTTTTCTTGAACATTCACTTACCAGACACTGAATAACTGCACAAATTAATAAGCGTAACACAAATAAACCTATTTTTCTTGTTCTCTGAAAGCGAAATATTTCCCGTTGTGCACACCAAACAAGTCAGTGCAAGAAAGCAATGTGGCCATCGGCTGCTAGAATATTCGCTGCTGGTATTAGTGGAGAGAAATGGTGCGCTTGCGCGTAAGGCTTGTAAGGGAAATGAATGCAACATGATTGTAGTCATTGTCATTAGCAAGCATTGTAGTTCGTTATTAATTATGTATAACAGGATATTATAAAAATTAAGTCATGAAATTTTTATTAAAATGTTTCTTACATACCGTTATATTGGCTGGGCCGCAAAAATATTCATTGTGGGCCACATGTGGCCCGCGGGCCGAGAGTTTGACATGTTTGTCTTACATGCTTATAGTTGTAACTTGAAGAAACAAAGAAGTGGCATCTCCATTCCTTTCCCAGGTAAAACTTAAGATTCCCGCCCCCCCCACAGACCTCTATGCTCCACAGGGGGTAGTTTCAAGGCATTTCCCCGTTAAAGACAGGCGAGCGCACTGCCATGCCATGACCGTGGCGTGCGAGGAGCCCACGTCTACACCTGGGGTTCCAGGAGGGGCGCATTTTCAAAGAAGAGAAAGGGAGGTGGGGAAGAGTTAACGATTCTCTGGGGGATCATGTCCTTCCTCCCCGCTTCCTGTTACCCTTTTCCACTCCCTTTACAGCAAAACACGTCACAAGAGGGGTTGACCCCCTGCTTCCCGCCGCCCTGCCCCTGCCTGTCCGTGCGCCCTGCTGCTCTGTCACCGATCGGGTCACTCGGTGTCCCCCAGGGCGCACCCCCCACGCTCCTTGCTCAGAGCCTGCGTGCTTGCTAGTTGTATTCCCCATGTGCTCGTCAGAACCAGCACATCGGGCTTCACATAGTGGCTCCTGGTGCTTTCACTCTCACATCCGTGCTGGAGAAACGGTGTCTCTCTGGTGACCTTCCTACGCGAGGACAGGCGTGTCTTTCCGTGGTGAGTCCTCTGCTGGGCCTGCTGGTGCTTTAAAGGCATTTGCTGCCTTTCTCGTTGCGTTTGTTCCTGTGCCTGTCACCTCTGGGTGCCACGGCAGCATGCCCCGTTCCCCACAGCCTTTGACGGGGGCTGCCGGGGGCCGCGATGTGAGGGCCTCTATGTGCCTGTGGTTGCGCGTCCGACGGCTCCTGGGCGCAGAGCAGAGCCCCAGGCGTGTCTGTCCTGCTCCGGGGGAGCTGACCCTCCCCCCTCCTCCCCACACGGTGCGCCCGCTGTGTTCGGTTGGATGTAAACAGCAGTGGTGCCGGGGAGCACGCACATCTTGGCCGTGGCTCTGGGAACAAGGCTTCCCTCATTTCCCTCCTGACATGCGCGGCCTCTGGGGCTGAGGTGTCCTGTATGATGTCTGTAAAGTATCTGTGAAATCCGTCTGTATTTTCATTTTTGGAAAATTCAATACATAGTTTGATTTTGTCAGATGCGTCCTCACCGACGTTGGACGATTTGATTTTTAAAATGAATGCAGAGTTGACATACATGTTGGCACTAGTTTCAGGTGCAGTGACTTGACATGTGAAGATCTTACAGCATGATCCTACAGTAAGGCTAGTCACGCCTGCCGCCCTAAAGGTTATCAGTGCCAACTACCCTCCCTGTGCTGCCCATGACACCCCCGGGACTTATTTGTAACCAGAAGGTTTGACCACTTGTTCCTCTTCACCTTCTCGCCCTTCCCTCACCCCCTGCCTTTGGCGGCCATCACTTCTTTTTCTGTATCTATGTATTTTTTCTCCGTCACGCCATCAATATGATGTACGCAGTTAATAGATTTCCTACATACCGATTTATTCTTGCATTCCTGAAACACATTGTTTTGGTTACAAAAATATCTTTTAATATGCATTGAATTCTGTTTGCCAGTATTTTACTGTAGATTTTTATCTATCAATATTCCCAAGATATTCATTGTACTTTTTTTTAATGCAATATTTGATTGTGGATGTGACATTCTTACTTCATAACAGCACGTTGCGGGGCTGGCTTTTCTAAAGACGTTGATTTATCTATTGTTTCTTTTCTGATATTTTTGTCCACTTGATGCGTGTTGAGGAGGTGAAGGATCTACCACGTGTGTGTGTTGTCCAGCTGTTCCTGCGGCCCTACAGCTCCTGTGTTCACTCAGAGCAGCGCGGACATTCACGCGTGTCCTGCTGTTCCTGCGGCCCTACAGCTCCTGTGTTCACTCAGAGCAGCGCGGACATTCAGGCGGGCCCTGCTGTCCTTGGGACTTGCACCCGTTAGCATGACGCGCCCTCTTTCCTCACCCGATACCTTCTCAGAAAGCCTGCATTCCTCCTGCCTGGTGTTCACATCAGCACCATTGCCTTTCCGTTTGTTTCTCTGGATTTGCCTGGTGTTTTCAGAGTCTCTGAATCACGCATATATATTTTTATTGTTGTTAGTATTACAGATGTCTTCCATTTCCCCCCTCTCTCCCCCTCTCCCAGACCCTCCCCACCCCCCAGGCCTTCACCACCCTATTCTGTGTCCCTGGGATAAGCATATCTATATATATAAAAGGCTAACATGCAAAGTGTCCCTTCAGTAGTTCGACCGGGAGAACGGGAGTTCAATCTCTCGCTATAATGTGTGCTGACCACCAGGGGGCGGTGCAGAACATGGCGGGTAACCAGCGATGGTGGCAGGGCACTGAGGGAGTGAGGGAAGGAGGAGGCAGGGAGGCAGGGGAACCTGATCAGCCCTGATCACCGGCCAGGCCTAGGGACCCTACCCATGCATGAATTCGTGCACCAGGTCTCTAGTAAGTATATAAGTGCCTTGGTTCATCTCTTCTCATGAATCGTGCGTTTAGGTTTGTATTTTGCGGACCTCTAAAAGATGGCTTTACTTGGGATTGAGTTTGAAAATCTATTAATATGGAAGTGAAGTCCTCTGCTTATATGCACCAGATGTGTTATGTTTAATTCTGCCAAGTCATTTTTATGTCATTTTTTTTTACTGTTGTTCAAAACAAGTATTTTACGGTCCTCCATTTCTCTGGAACCCTCTCGAATCAGGATTTTGTTTCAGCAGCTCCGCTGCCACGGCCTCTGTCAATGTCACGAGTGACACCCACGTTGCCCAGAACAATGGCCGTCTCCACTTTGTTTGGCTGCAGCCGCGGAGCATGTGACAGGGGACTCCATCTGCCTGGAAGCGTTTCTCTTCCATTTGCTCCTGATATGACACTCGCGTCTAGGTCTCCTTCCACTGCTGGCCACGCCACCTCGCCCTCCTGCTCCAGCTTCTCAGCCGCATCCCACCAGAGCCGAGGTCCTGAGCCCTCTCTCCCGGCCCCCTTCCTCTTCCTGGGTGGATCCCCCAGTTTTGATGCTGCCGATGCTCTCAGTGTGTTGACCAGGCTCATGGCCACACCTGCCCCCAGGCCTCCAGTCCCTCCCACACCGCTGCGTGGATAACTGATAGCGTCCCAATCTTGCCTGGCTGGTGTGGTTCAGTAGTTGAACATTGACCTATGAACCAGGAGGTCATGGTTCAATTCCCGGTCAGGGCACATCCCCAGATTGTGGGCCCGATCCCCAGTGGTGGGGCGTGTAGGAGGCAGCCAGTCAATGATCAATGATTCTCTCTCATCACTGAAGTTTCTCTCTCATTCTCCCTCTTCCTTCCTCTCTGAAATCAATGAAAATATATATATTTTAAAAAGAATCCAAGTCTTCTATGACTAACACTGACCTTTTGATTTCTCTACCTATTGTGTCCTGGCTCATTCTTCCCCTGTTAATAAACAGTGAGTGTGACTCCGTTCTCCTCAATGCTTGGGGAAACAGAACAACAAAATAAAATAAAATTGAAACCATCCCCGACTCTTACATTTGAGCCAATCAAAGAGCACATCCTGTTGGCTCTAGTTCCATGCACATCCAGAATCCTTTGCCTTCCCACGACCTTGGCTGGCTGCTATTTTAAGCCACGACATCATCTCTTGCTCAGACAATTGCCATGGCCACCGGAAAGTCCCCTGGTCCCACCCTGGTCACCCCGCGGCGGAGCTTTGCCACAGAGTTGCTTCTCCACGTCAGTCAGGGCGGACCTTTACAGACACACGCCTGATGTCAGACCACCTCCTCCTCCTGCCCAAACCCTCCTGTCCTTCCAGAGGACACAGTGAAACACCCTCCCTATGGCTTTCGAGGCCCTGGGTGTGTGGTAACTGTGACTCTCTGGTCTCATCTCTTTCTGCCCCGCCTTGCCTGCACCCCATCACCTTCCTGAGGTTCCTCAAACAGTACTGCCTCGGAACCTGTGTCCTCACTGGCCACGGTGCCAGAACGCCTCCTAGTCCAAATAACCTCACAGTTTGCCAGACTGGCGTGGCTCTGTGGTTGAGCATTGACCTATGAATCAGGAGCTCACGATTCCATTCCTGGTCAGGGCACATGCCCAGGTTGTGAGCTTGATCCCAGTAGGGTGTGCAGGAGGCAGCCCATCCATGATTCTCTCTCATCATTGGTGTTTCTATCTCTCCCTCTCCCTTCCTCTATGAAATCAATAAAAATCATATTTTAAAAAGAGAATAAAAATGAAAGAAAAGCATAAAGACACGCCCCTGGTGTGTGAGTTGAAATGCGTTGCTTGCTTGCTGGGTGTCTCCTGCCTTTGCTTGCACGGGGGCGCAGCCAGAAATGGGACGCTTGTGAAACCCTCTGAGGTGGGCAGAGATGCGGTTCCTCTGCCACGTACGTGGAGTTGTGGTTACACGCGTGCAGGCGGGGCACATGCTCCCTGTGGGGACGAGGTGCGGTAGGGCGACTTTCTGTCCTCGTAGTTATTCTGTTTGCACCCTTTGTCCCCGCACGCTGCCGGCTGGACAGATGAGTCTCCCTGCTGAGCACCATGCGCACAGGCCTGGGGACCACCGCAGTGAGGACTTTTGGTCCAGGGGAGGCGTGCCTCTGGTCAGAGCCTGGGCGTTTTGCGCTGGTCTCCAATTGGAACAGGAGAAACTTTATGTTGTGCCTGGGAACAATGATCCAGAGTTAAGTCAACACTTTTAATTCTCCACCTGCCCCAGTGAGCTGTGTTGGACATGACTTGTGTAGCTTGAACTGTAGCTTTTGTAGATTGCAAACAAAGACGGCGCCGCGCCAAGTGTTCAGTGCAGAAATGTCTGTCTGAAAGGACCGGGAAAGAGATCAGACTTTAAAACATCTTTCCTCCGTGAATGCGACTCCCCTCTCCCCAATGCTCGAGGGAAAGAATCCCATCGGAGTGCTGGAGTCTCTTTGGGGAACTCCACTTGACCCGCGACGCTCCCAGTATTGTGCTTTTCACAAAGGTGCGCAACGCCGTGTTGACTGAAATGGATTCGCTAATCAGCTCTGCTCTAAGGCAATCATGCAAACTCAACGGCTAACACGGGCCAAACAAAAATGAGGCGTGCGGCCCGCGGGCTGCGAGTTTGACATGCTTGCTCTAAGGAAACAGCATTAGCTCGGTATTGTGAACTCAATGGCATTTGTTAATCTATAGCACACTTTGTGATATTTCACCAAATGACACATCTTCAGAGCTGATGGTGAATATGCACACAAGGGTAGTGTTTGCTCTGCTATTTCAAACTTATTAATGTAAACTAGACCTCACAGAAATGTCATCTTCTCATCCTGAATGTGGTATAGATTTCTTTAAGCCCTAAGATTGAAAAGCTTTTTTGCATGTGCATCATCAGTAACTACAGGGGCTAGACAGGTGTGGCATCGACCTAGGAATCAGGAGGTCACAGTTCAATTCTTGGTCAGGGCACATGCTCGTGTTGCAGGCTCGATTCCCAGTGTGGGGCGTGCAGGAGGCAGCCGATCAATGATTCCCTCTCATCATTGGTGTTTCTATCTCTCTCTCCCTCTCCCTTCCTCTCTGAAATCAATAAGATTATATTTGAAAAAGTAGCTACAAGGAAGTCCCTGGGTAAAGCAGGGAGAACAGGAGAAATAGAGCTGCCTTGTGTGTTGCGTGTTGCACACAAATGCTATCATAACGCAAATGTGGGAGAAAGAGATACTATTCATTTTATAGAGTTTTAAAAACAGTTGTCTTAACAAGTTTCCTCCCTTTCCATCTACGTTTGGCCTTTACCTCTCCCCCCCACCCTGTTTTTTCTTTCTCTCCACTTACATTTCATGAGTAAAATTGTGAAAGACTTTAAAATGGTTAAAAAATGGAAAACATGGAAAGTGTCACCTCTAGTGCAGCCCCCAGGTGACCTTGGTTTTGCGCTGTTTTGGGAAATTCTACGCCGTGTGAGCGATAGAAACAGGTCACATCACGTAAACAGTTCCTCCCACGGACAGGCAGGTCCCTTCCACCCAGGAAACGTGGCCGGCGAGCCCTTGGGCAGAGCTCTTCCCTTCTGCTGCAGGCATTCCAGAAGTTCGTCCGCCGGTGCATGTGTGGTGTTTTCGTTCTCCTCTGAGTGCTAGTAACATATCACTGGTTCCTTCCTTCAGGGTGAATTAAGCAAAATATTTGATGTGTTTTCCTTTTATATTTGTGTGAGTCACAAATATGCCCTCTTTAAGAAAGTATTTTAAAAACATTCTTTTCCTTGTTTTTCTTTCTGCTTTTCAATACAAAATTACACAATCTATATATATAAAAGGCTACTATGCAAAGTGTCCCCTCGGGAGTTAAACCGTGAGACTGGGAGTTGGATCGCTTGCTATGATGCGCGCTGACCACCAGGGGGTGGCACAGAACAGGGTGGGTGACCAGTGGCAGCAGCAGGGTGCTGAGGGAATGAGGGAAGGAGGAGGCAGGGAGGGGGGTGTGGGGGGAACCTGATTAGCCCTGATCACCGGCTAGGCCAGTGATGGCGAACCTATGACACGCATGTCAGCGCTGACACGCGTAGCTATTTCTGATGACACGCGGCTGCATGCCGAGGATGAAACATTTGCGACTAGAGTCTTGGAGTTAGTTTTTTCCTCAAAGTGACACACTACCTGAGTTATGCTCAGTTTTTTGGCGAAGTTTGACACACCAAGCTCAAAAGATTGCCCATCACTGGGATAGGCCTAGGGTCCCTACCTACGCATGAATTTTGTGCACGGGGCCTCTAGTATCCTATAATAAAAGACTACTATGCAAATCAACCTAACAGAGGAACGACCGGTTGGCAGGGGGCAGGGCCGGCGAGCGGGCAGCACCAGGCCAGCCAAGGCGGATGCCAGCAGGCAGAGGGAGGGGATGGTGATGGGGGTGGCAGCGACTGGTGGTGGCGGAGGGGTGATGGGGGGCGGGGGCTGGACATCCCCCAAGGGCTCCTGGTCTGCAAGAGGGTGCAGGCCGGGCTGAGCCCCCGCCCCCCCCCCCCCCCCCCCCCCCAACGCTGAGTGCATGAATTTTCATGCACCAGGCCTCTGGTAATATAATGAAGAAATACAAATCCTTGCACATTTTCCTCTTTATGGGCATCCTTTTTTTTCCTTCTGTCTAGAAAGGAATTTGCATACACTGTAGTTTATTTGACATTTTCTTACCAAAAAAACAAATTCATAACTTTTAAAAATAGAATTTGTGGAGTGATTTATGGGTTTATTGAAGACTTCAAAGAGGGTAATAGAGTTATAGTCAGGGATTTTAAGAAGTATTTCACTGATTGCTGTAAAGAATTATGTTTATAAGTTAGATTTTTCAGTACCACAGTAAACATGAGTGAAAATCATCTTTAACTCATAACTTTAATATTTTCATATAATCAAAATAGAGAGATATACATTAAGTAGGCATAACATGAGTTGTTTTAATTGATCAAATATCTTGGGTATGTTTTACAGGTAAAAGAAATGGTGGTTTCTATTAGCAGACTAAAATCAAGAGAAAACTAAAATAAGTTCACATGTTAAAAAATTATTAAGCAATAAATACAGCACTACAGCTGCCACTAAATTACAGAATGGATATTTTATGAATACATGCACTAGAAAATAGTTTTAGAAAAGAAATGACAGATTAGACTTTTCAAAAAATTACAATGTGACTTTCACAAGCACTTGCAGAAAAATAGCAGTCTACATTTTAAAAGTTAGAAATTCCCAAAATTATTTTTTAGACACCAAAAAGGTTTACTCTTAAAAATATCAATTACACCTTTTCTTTATGAGTAAGATACAAAGGTGATCTTAATTAGCCATTCAGCTTTAGAGAAGTCTAATATTTAAAAATATTATCCCTAAAAAAATACAGGTACAAAATTAACACGGATTAATTGAAAACTGTACAATAGATAAATCCTATACATAAAGGAAATCTGATCTAAAGTTAATGAGAGCACAATAAAAAAATACTTGAAAATTGTAGAATAATTCAATATAATACTAGCTGATAAGGTGACATTTTCTACTGTCATTTGTGGTTGAGACTGAACCGTTTGTCTAGAAGAATCTAAAGTATGCAAACAGGGTCGGTGAAGGGTCTGGATCTGCCTTTGAGTTAAAGTAGCGAAAAGTGAGTTAATTCGGAGGAATTTCCGTGTAATTGAGGCAGCATAGGGTCCAGCACAGCCCACGTTCCTTTTCTGAGAGCTTGCTGTGAAGTCCACAAATCTGAACTAACTCAATACAATCTGAACACACACACACACACACACACACACACACACACACACACACACACACACATATATATATATATATATATATATATATATATATATATATATATATATATATATGGGCACCTTATAAATGCATTGGCCAGACCATTTAATATGTTCATTCTTACTACTTAGATAATTATCCTGGAGCATTTCAAATGATTTCTGAGCTCACCATCTATTGACATAGAAAGCGTCACGTGATCAGCTAGCATTACCTTAAACACCCTCGGAAGACGAAGTCACCAGTTTAATCCTTGTTCCATGATTGACCCACTGTAGACATACACGAAGTAGTGATGTCTCCTCTCCCAAATTGACTTTCACTGATTGATGCTTTCTGTTTGTCAGCTGTTTCAGTAAAACATAGCATTACAGAAACGGAACCCCACTCAAATGTCCCTTTCTCATTAGCCACACTTCCCTCCATCTCAATTTAACTCTTCCTTAAACACCTGGCAGCAATTCCTCCTGATGCTATATTCAAATCTTTCACCGACTTGTGTCATCATCTATCGCAGCTCTCTTAAAATATTAATATGTTGATATACACTGTATTCCTATAGTTTTTAAAATAGCTTGGAACATTTCAAAAGCCATACACCTTCATATAGGATAAGTCAGGGAATTAATATTTTAGTGGGCTTCAACCCACAAGAGTAGTGAACCGGCATTTATTACAGTAGGAGTTGCTTATATTTTCTGGATTAGAATGCAGGTTCATTGTCAACATAAAAAGAGAAATACGTCAAACATACCTACTAAGGTATGAGACACACCAAGTCAATATGTTCAAGAAAACAAGGGTCTTGAGTTTGTTTTTAATAAATATCTTCCATCTTATCAATATTTCTGCTGTCAAACTTCTGACGCTGGTATCTGGTTGTCTTTAATACATTTAGCAAATGTAAAATTCCAGACTCTATTTTATTACAAAAGCAGCCCAGACACAGTATCAGATATTAAGATGCATCCATCGTGACGTCGTGGCTTTGTGTTGAGGCTATAAAATAGAATAACCGAGTATTTACAAGCTCATCGTTCACAACATTTTTTTAAATAAACTTCCAAGGAGATAAGAAACCCTTCACTGATCTTCTTGATGTAAAATACTTGCTAATCTGTCTACACAGTAGAGAAGGAAGGGGAAAGTCTTTATTTACAGATACAGGGACACCGACCCCCTTCCTGAGGTTAGATAGGAAAGGAGCAGGGCAGCAAATTAGCGGATGAGGGTTTTGTAGTGTCAGCCAAGATGTCTCCCTAATGACACCGAAGTGGGGCTGCATGTTTACGTATCAAGTCTCAAACACGGGTATGACACAGGGTAGAACGGGTGTAACCGCGAATGAGGACCCGGTAGGAATTCCGCTTTCTTGGGAAGAAGAGGGTAAGCCAACGGGAACAAGGAGCTCTCCGTCTGGTCCATCGGAAAGGGCAAACACAAAAAAGGCCAGAATTCTCTCTGGACAACAAAGAAATCAGCATCACCTAGGAACAGGGGAATACAGTGTTTAAACAAACAAATGAAAAGCTCGTTTCCCCTCCGGGGCGATAGGCCTTAACTAGGTCTTTGTAGGCAGCAGAAGGAGGTTCGTGCCCAACGGGTAGATGAAGTGCTATCGCTTCGTTCCTCTGGGAAGGCAGCAGAGTGCTGGGCTGGCCGGCTCCAGCCCCGGCAATAGGCAGGGCCATCTCTTCCGAGCTCCATGCTCAGTGACGTCAGGCTGGCAGCTTGACATCAGCCGCAGTGCGACTATCACACCACAGACACTGCAGACGCTCCAGATCAGGGCTCCCCCACCCCATAAAGCCAGCTGTTAAACACGGATCAACAAGTGACTGGAGCCCGGCCAGCGGGGCTCCGTGGCTGAGCATCGACCCATGAACCAGGAGGTCACGGTTCATTCCCAGTCAGGGCACAGGCCTGGGTTGCAGGCTCGATCCCCAGTGTGGGGCGTGCGGGAGGCAGCCGGTACATGATTCTCTCTCCTCCCTAATGTTTCTGTCTTTCTCTCTCTCTACCTTCCTCTCTGAAATCTATCTATAAATGTATATTAAAAAACAAAACGAAAGCCAAGTGACTGAATTCATAGGAGGGCTCCTTGTGGCAATCAATAAATTCACTTAATATCGAAGTCTTCTGGTTATAAAGTCCTGGATCAAATCTGTGAGCTAAGAGTGGCACCCTAGGGTTGAACAGTCCTGCCCCTATTGCAAAATATAGTCATTCAGCTTCTCCGGTTTTAAGACCATATTCTCAATGTCCTGGATGCTCTTCCCATTGGAGTTCTCGCTGGAGAAGTCGTGACTGTACGCCGTCCCGTCACTGATGGTTGACACCGTGTAGGACGCGCTGCGGAGGGCATCCGAGTGCGCAAAGCTGCTTCCGAACTGGATTTTATATTGATTCCAGTTCCTCCTGAGAATTGCTTGAACCTGTCAGTCAAGAGGAAACAGAAAGAACAAGAGCAGTCCATTTTTTGAAATGAAGATACTGTGTAATATCATAAGTTATATAGAAAGGCTTTTAAAAAAAGGCATTAATGTTAGTGAATAATATTACCTTTTTCCTTTCTTTTTAAAAAATTACCTTTATTGTTGAAAGAATTACAGATGTTCAATCTGCGTTCCCCACTGACCCCCTCCACCTCCCACCCGCCCCTCTCCCAGGCCCTGACACACCATTGCCTGTGTCCATGCGTCATGCAGAGCCATATAAGTTATTGGGTAATCTCTCTCCACCCACACCCCACGCCCACTTTTTAAACTTAATTTAAAAGATTAAATTGAGTGAACCATCTTTATGTTAGGGAATCATTGCTCTTACTCTGTACTTGTAGTTTCCATTAATATTTTCCTTTCTAAGCCTTATTTTTGAAGCTTTCATAATGAATATGAATTCATTGTTGTAAAACAAATAGTCAATACAGACGCCACTACAGACTCGTGTATGCAAGTTTGAAGTTTATAACAATATCTTTCGAAACAGAATGAGATGATGAGTGAGAGTATAAAAGCGGGACAAGAGATAAAAGAAAAAGAAATAGAAGTACAGGGAATATAAATCATCATCATCATCATCATCTGCTTCACATCATCATCTCCAGCAGCAGCATGACCTTTTACTGAGTGGTTAGCATACGCCAGGGGTTGCACTACATTCTGGGGGCGAGGGCGGGGGGGGGGGGGAAGAGCAGGGCTCTGTCCTCATGGCGCTCACTCCCCGGAGGGAAAAGGTCCCGAACAAGTCATTACAGACGCGATGAGTGTTGAGAAAAACTCGACAGGCAATACTATGGTGACTTTGGTGTTAACTGAGCATACGACACTGGTTGATTTTCTTCAGACTGAGTCAGAGGGCCCAGGACTCGCCTCCCACTCGACACCAGGTGTCTGAGGAGAGAGGAGACTGGCTCGGGGCCATCTGTTTCTCATTCTAAGTCTCTCAGCCACATTCCAGTGACCTGATCTGTGTCTTTTCAAAGCATGCACAGCTTTTAACCGTCTTCCTTGCCCAGCCTGGTTGAGCATCGACTTACAAACCAGGAGATCACTGTTCGATTCCTGGTCAGGGCACATGCCCGGGTTGTGGGCTTGATCCCCAGTGTGAGGTGTGCAGGAGGCAGCTGATCCATGATTGTCTCTCATCATTGATGTTTCTATCTCTCCCTCCCTCTCCCTTCCTCTCTGACATATATATACATATTCTTCCTCAAGCTCCCTGACTCCTTGACCCCCTTTGAATACTTCCTCAAAGAGAGTCTGAGCATCTGATTCTCATGCTAATTCAAGCCCCCTCACTGAGTTTGTTTTTAAGGGATGGACTGACTGAAGACGGTCACTATATAGTTTCTGAGTGGAAGGAAGTAGAATGCCGCTGAGTACGAAATATTCTACTAAATGTAACCGAGAAACGGGCAGGGAGTCACACCTTAGCTGTGAATGTAGTACTTAGAGTCTTAAAAGGAAAGCTTAAACTCCAAAAGCCGAAATGGTTTTTGAACTATCTGACTGTTTGCTCTTGAACTGCCTTGATTAAGATCAGCACCCTGGCTCCTGTCATCAAACACACACACACACACACACACACACACACACACACACACACACACACACACGCCCCGTGGACGTTAACCATGAGCCGAAATAAAACCTATAGGCCTTGTAGGCTTCTGTTTGTGCGTATTACCTTCCATAAAGACACGATGCTTTTCATTTGCTTCCTTTACTACAATTTCACACCCGTTCAACAGGACATTAAAGTGGCCACTTTTAATTAGAAAACTTTATAGGGAAAGATAACAAGGAAAATTGCCACTGGACAGGAAGATAGCCTGATGTTGTTAAAGATATTAAAATGTTTTTCATGGTTTTACATGAGTGTTATATAAATAGCAAGGCCAACTGTTTAGAATATTATATTACAGCTCTATGTACCCCTTAGCAGCTGATAAGGAACCAATGCTGTACTCAACCTAAATCAACGAAAAGATGTTTAACGGAGCTTCCTAAAAACTCTACCCAGTTCTCATTACAGAATTTGGGTCCTGTTGTTCTCAGGACAATTTTGTTGACTTTGTAAAAATAACTTCTCTCAAGTATTGTGACTTTTCACTGGCCAGGGCCCTGCTAGGCCTAGAGTCCCTAGTTTATGCAAAAATGCACAGTTTTGTCCGCATGGACGAGAGATGAGATGAGAGAATGCGGCCCGAGCACTTGTCAGGCCACAGTTATTTCACTAGTGAGAAATGCAAATAGACATTTTGCCTAAAAGATAAAATACATAGCATGTGAGAGTAAAACAAAAGCAGAGACACTGAGCCAAAGCAGGCGATTCGGCCTGATGTGGGACGCAAGAGGGAAATGGATCCTTTGAGGATGGCTGTGAGAAGCACATGGCATCGCTGGAGCCACGCACCATGAATCCGGAGGCTGCGTTTCCAGGTTGTGAGAGTGAAAGACGGAGAGAGAGACGATAAGGGCGGGTGATGGCATTTCTCAAGACGAGAATGAATCAGGCACAAGCAGGGGTTACATCTGAAGAGACGAAGAGCAGGGGACAGCTGCTGCAGATGGGAGGAACTGAAAGATTTGGCAACGACTTGGCTCACGGATTTTGTAAGATTGAAACTTTTCACTGCCAAAGTGTTCTCAATGTGAGGACGTGGCCGCAGATCAAAGCCGCGTCCCGTTTGCTTACACAGACAGCGTGTAACCCAGTGCTGGCCATGAGAGCAGACAATCCCTGGACACTTTTTTTCTAAATTAAAGGGCCAATTTGAGATTTCACTCGTATATGATTAATTCCCTTTTTTAAAGTATTTTTGAAAATGAGTGACTTGACAAACCTAGTAAGGAATCTAGCATGTACGGAGTATGCACCATGGTGCTAACAACCTTATATCCCTCGCTTCCCTCAAACCTCGTGAGACCTGTGTGAGGAACTTGCTTTCCTCTCTGTAGGGTTAGAGCCGTGGTCAGCAAACTGCGGCTCGCGAGCCACATGCGGCTCTTTGGCCCCTTGAGTGTGGCTCTTCCACAAAATACCACGGCCTGGGCGAGTCTATTTTGAAGAAGTGGCGTTAGAAGAAGTTTAAGTTTAAAAAATGTGGCTCTCAAAAGGAATGTCAGTCGTTGTCCTATTGATATTTGGCTCTGTGGACTGATGAGTTTGCCGGCCCCTGGGCTAGGTATTGGCCAAAGCATCCATCCAGAACCTCGTGGGATCTTTGGGGTTTAAATGCTCTGCCACATCCGTGCTTTTGTTCTATGCTGCCTCCTATCACCACAGATTTTATTAGCGATTACGTTTTGTACATTTTCAATTTCCCCTTTATAAAAATCACGTGTGTTTCTGCCAATGCAGAGGCACATCTTCATACTTAACATGTTCTTTGCCTGTTGTTATTCTCCCTCTCATCTGTGTTTAATGATGAAGTCCCATGTTGGCAGTAAACAGAATTGTCTAATTCAGCTTCTACTACATTAAGTTTATAGTGGTACATACAATTGCTACTTGAATTTTATGATCAAAAATGATTTATCTATTTTCCTTGGTTGCGTGCTCTGTGTATACTTCTCACTGACTTCAGCAAACAGCCACCTGGCCCTCAGGAGAGGAGAACCTGGCAGTACCACGTAGCGATACTAAGTGTGGTCTGCTGTCGGACGGTTCTGCGGCCTGTTATGAGTGAGTCACTATAGAAAATAAATGCCTCTGCTCACAAATTAAAACATACGTCCACTTTCATTTGAAAATTAAACTTGAAGTTTCACTCCTTGCTAAGAGGAAGAAGTAAAATATGAAGCCACAGAAAGCGACAGCTAATCGTTTCTGAGATGCACATGATTGCCAGCATTGACTTGTCTGGGGGGACCGGTCCTCTAAGGTCACGCTAACTGCTTCCATGTGTTCCCCGCCGGAAGCTCCATGATGAGCTCACAGTTACCGAGTGTCCCTGCCTCGCTCAGCTGCTGCCTGGATTTCCAAACTTGGTTGAATTTGCCAGAAGCCTCCAGCAGGTTAAAATTTGCCAAGTGGACTAGAAACACACAGAGCTGAACCCGTGGAGCTCGAAGGACTGCGCACCACGCCGTCCACGTGCGTGGGAAACGGCGCCCGCCGGGGCCAGACCCCGAGCCTCCTCCGCTGGGCAGCCCTGGGGGACGCTGACACAGCCAGGACGGCGTTGCTGTTTCCAACCACAGAGCTGGGCTCTCCGCGGCCTGACCACTGCGGCTCCTCCTCACGTAACGGGGAGTCTACCTTTAAGGGTGCTCTGTGTCTACCTTAAAGCTGTTGCCAAACAACACATTGTGGGCCAGGCAGGGAAACACAAACAAACAAAAAACAGGGAAGCGGGGAGAATAAGATGAGCCAACTCTCCTTCCTGTGAGCGGCTGTGCCGGTCCTGCGAGGCAGGGAGGGGCTGGCCCCGCGCAGGCCAGCGTCCGGAGTGAACAGGGTCACCTTCAAAGGCAGGTCCCGGACTTGGTAAATAAGAACCCCGGCCGAGCATCTCAGCGTGAGGCTGACTTCGTCCCTGGCCTTGACCTCCCAAGTGACCCGAGCTTTGGGAAGGAGAGTTGCCCTGAGAAGAGACTCTAAGGTTCTCTGTCCCCGGGAAACAATATTTGAAATAGTTGCTCCTGGGGAATTCATAATCCTGTCTCATGTGCTTTTGTTTGTTATTTTTAAAGAAAAAAAATACGTTTCTCCTACGAACCCATCAGAGGAACACCATCAAACACCATACCTCTCCGTTAAAGAAGCAGAAAATGGTCGAGACCAAGAGACCCTGTAGGAGAAAAACAGAATAATCCGATTCTGAGCAGAAAAGAGACGGCCTGTTAGTGAAATCTGTGCAGAGTCAGCACCACGCCCTCCAGGCCCCCCGCCAGGGCGCGCCCCCTGGGAACCCGCTCACTGCCCAGGTGGCCGCACCACTGTGCCC